>CM068833.1:115209893-115264893 GCA_028554795.2 Sinohyriopsis cumingii
TTTGAAAATTATAAATGCAGCACGTCCTGCTTTCATTATCTTATTTAATAGAATGCGTCTTTCCGAAATCAAGAAATCTTCGATGTATCATATTGTGTTCGCGTGGCAGTTCTACTTTTTCTTTGCCATTGGTTAAAGAGAGACAACTATCTGTATGTACTTCTATGTTTAATGGCTGTAACATTTTTCACCATCTGATATATATATATATATATATATATATATATATATATATATATATATATATATATATATATATATATATATATATATATATATATATATATATATATATATGTAATGTTATGCTATTAAGGTTATTAGGACAGAATACATCTAGATGAATAACGGAAATTCCATTAAACAGTCGATTCATCTCTCCATGCACACTATAGATTTGCTTATGTTAACCTTATTTAATTTCCATTGTGTGTTAAATTTATTTTTTAATTTTTTTTTGATTATATGCTATGGGTAAAGTAAAATTGTATTGCTGACCCTGTGCAAAATCAGTGGCAGTTTTGTAAACAACATTGTTTACGTTTTTCCTACAGTAGGATAAATATCTTTGGATTATTATCTTAAAGGACATTGTGTTTACCATTTTCTTTATTATAAATAACAGGCCTTCTAAATTAAACCAGGATTTTATTTTGAAAACATTTGGAACCTTCTGTAATGAAATTGTCCATTAGGTAATATTTTTTATTATTATAGAAAATGCTAATTTTGACTTAGGTCAAGAAGATTAGTTTAAATTCGTTCTAAAGCCTCTGCTGAAGAAACCATAACGATTTAAAGAACTACCGCCCAGCTTCTAATCTCCCATGCACCAAGACAGATAGCGGAAATGTACCCACTAACGGGAAGAAAATCGTATTGGGAGTATTCTCATTCATCAACTGAATGAGTCGACACTCCCCCGACCGTTAGATGTTCAGTGTCTGGTACATCAAAAATACACCCTCTCTCTCACACTGAATTTAGAGCAGGCACATAGGCAGACGACCGTACATGATCTTATCAGTGTTACTCATCAACACACATTCACAAAAACGACCATAATCTGACAATCAGTGGTTTGCAAAGTCCGAATCGGTAAATGAGAAAGAGGGCGGTGGCTAAACAAGATGTATGGAAGTGGCAATAAAAACGGAAAGAAGGACAGGTTGAAGGCAAACTTGCAGAGGATGAAATAGTAGTACGATTGTACCCACTGTATTTATACCATGCTACAAATATGCATGCTAAGCGAATTCCAAAGTTATTGCACATATTTTATGCACAATGACAAAACTGAGTCAAAAGGTGTCACAACAGATGTTTCGTTTGGGGACTGTTCGTTCATGAACTTCTTCTTCTGCAGATTCCTCTTTTTGTGAATTAGAGCATATTTTTGATCAAGAAAGGAGAAGATCCAAAACACAAAACACCTGTACAAACAAACATTTAGTATGACAAACTAAACCTCACACAGAACTCTGTCTCTACAAATTATGTCAAGAATCTAGATCTACAATTAATTATGACAGTAGAATAAACGATTTTTAAAAAATCACTCTTAGCTCAAGAATACCTGTTCTAGAAATACTTTGAATTAAAGAAATATTTCGAGAATTGTCCACTATGCCAATAGTTATGAATGGAAGAGACTATGTAAATATCTGGAAGCGTGGATAAGAAGAATTAGGCCTCATTACGTGTTAAGAGGACCATGTCAAGATAGGAACTAGCACGCAAATTCAGATCTATTTATCTAAAAGTGAACAAGTGTGGTGTTAAAATTTTCAAAGGTTTAATGAAGTCTTGAAATCATAAAACAATGGACCAAGGTCACAAATGCATAGTCAAACACATGTGCGCACTTGATGGAAAATGATGTTGCATCCAAAACATAAAATATCTGCATAAGGATATTAATTTTGAGAACAGAATAAGAAGTTCCCAAAATTCTGCCCAATGTATAATTTACATTTCAGAAACGTGTCGGTCCACTTCAGGAGAGTAATCACATCAAAAGCAGGATAAAAATGATTAATCAAGACTATTGGTACATCAAACTATTCAAACACTCTTAGGTCAAGGACAATTAATCGTTATGACCAATTCTAACTTTGCCGTTAAACTAGGTTCCCAAGGAAGATTCAAAAGAGAGAGGATTTATTTAAGACCTCGGCATCGTTTGAAATCTTTTAATTAATAGTATTGTTGACGGTTACCATCGTATGGGAAAATAACGAAGTTATGATAACCTTTTGCTGATGATCTGGTGTTATTTATGCTGATATTGAAATATGCTAATATTGAAACAACGGTTTTTTGTTTTACTTTGAAGTTGGATCACATCTTTTAATATTGCTATAATGCGACAGGATATGGATCTTACTGTGTTGTTTAAGTATTTAAGTATTTATTTAATGGAAATTGGACAGAAGTTCAAGGTCTTATTTATGTCATTAGATATAAATGTTAAATTCCGTCACACTCTTACTATACTCTTACATATATTGTATTATATCTTTAATTGAGAACTGATATTAATTAAATAACAAAGTCCCCAAACATGGTTGACGACCTTATGCATGACGAACAACAATATAGAAAGACATACCAACCCATACAAAATGTCAGAGTTTTCCGTATGCTAACATAGTGACATAAATTACAGGTTGCTCATTTGTATTTGAAAATTTCGAAGACGTTAGGAGTATTCGTCAGAAAAAAAAACAAGTTCATATTTTCTGAAGCAAATGTAGTAACCTTTTTAGTATATACTCATTTTGCTGGATAATAAAATGAACAGTTCTATAAGAAACGAAGTCACTGTATTGTGCTGAATTCTAAAGTAATCTCACAACCGTAGTTTAAAAGATACACAGTAGCATTATTCATGAGCAAATATTATCGCCCATCGACCTTTGAACATTGTACCGTATCGCACGATCGGTCATTCGTTTAAAACAAAAATCTCGTTTTGGTCCACTTAAAATTTACACTTAGGGTCATATTGTGATTGAATGGGCCATGAAAGAACTTTTCAGAATGGTCTGGTTTTCTAGTTTGTCTGGAATGTAGTCCAAAATACAGAATAACAACTTCCTTCTTTAGTTGCGTTGTTACGTATATTTGATTTAATTTATATTTTATTTAACTTGTGTTTGATTTGGTTTGCTATTTTGTGGGTTTTGGAGTCTTTTGCAATGTAATTTTGTTTACTAAGAATTTGATATTCTCAAGAAAATTCAGTTTGACCTGAGTTTTTCTTTAGATACTTAATAATAGAAACACCTTTTCCTATTTTTGACATAGTTCATGGCCTTGATTGAGGGTCAAGTAAAAAAAAAATCTCGGAGTAAAATGATTGGTTCTTATCAAGGACTTACATGAGCTATGTGACTTTTACATGTAAACATGATCACGTGATCCTGTTTCGCAATTAGGCATTTCCAAAATTGCGAAATACTTAGTTATTAATAGTGCTGTTTAGAAAGAGAGAGAGGTCTCAGAATCTGGGCTTTAAACACTTGATGTCAAATTGTTATCTTCTGTTGTGATCAGTATTGAATTTTTTGAGTTTTTGAGTTTTTTGTTAATTTTTCTTCATATTTGGACTCTAAAAGATTAATTCGTTTTTCTGGAAATATTATTGTATTCATACAGAATTCTTGAACAAGGACATTTCTTGAAAATTTTATTTGGATTTCCAAAACCGGATTATAATTTATTGTGTTTGTACAAGGAACTGTAGACTTCAAACCAGTACAAGCTACATCATAAATCCATCTTGGATTATTGGTCGGGTCTCGAACTTGAAATAATTTGAACATTTTATTATTAGGACTTCTAAAATTTTATTCGTGGATTATTCTTGGATTATTTTTGGATTTGATTCTTGAAACCGTAAGTTCTTGCTTGTTTCCGTTTTTGCAATATTTTTCAGGGAAGTAAATTATTTGTTAAATTTGTCAAAGCTTGTTGTTTTCACCCTTTATTGTGTTGCTGTTTGTTTGAGCCTTAAAGCGTAACATAAGAGCATTTTGTTTACAAATTAATGATTGAACTGACTTGGATTCAGTAAGAGGGACGTGATAACTTTTTATGCTATTTTGGATTGGTTTTAAGAGAGTAAATTGTTGCGTTTCTACAAGGAACTGTAGACTTCGAAACAGTTAAAGCTACATCATACGTCATAGCCTTCCATCTGTGATTCTTCGTCGGGACTTGAAGATGAAATCAGTAAAACATTTTATTAGTAGCACTTCTAAAATGTTATTCGTGGATTATTCTTGGAATATTTTTGGATTTGATTCTTGAAACCGTAAGGGTTCTTTTTTCTTCTTTCATTTTTACATTTTTCCAGGGAAATAAATTATTTGTTAAAATTTTCAAACCTTGTTGTTTTCACTCTTTCTTGTGTTACGAATTGTTCGAGCCTGTACACGTACCATAAGAGCATTTTGCTTTCAAATTAATCACTGAACTGACTTGTAAGATGGATTCATTTTTTTGTGCTATTTTTGATTGGTTTTTAGTCTGAACCATAATATTTACCAACAAATCTCCTAAATAAGTGTTTAAATGGTCAAAGTGTAAACACAATAATATGCCATTGTTTTGTGCAAACATAGCAGTATGTCATACTGTGTTATTATTTTGTTCAAACATAGGAATATGCGATTCTGTAGTGCAAACAAAGTATTTTATTGTGTAGTGCAAGCATAGTAGCATGGTATAATGTATGTTATTATGTAGGGAAAACATAGCAGTATGTTATACTATATGCTATTATTTTGTGCAAACATAGGAATATGTTATTGTGTAGTGCAAGCTCATTAGTATGTGATTGTGTAATGCAAACACAGTAATATTTTATTGTGTTGTGCAAACATATTAGCATGCTAATGTGTAGTGCAGACATTGCAGTATGTTATTGTGTAGTGCAAATACAATAGTATGTTATTGTGTTATGCAAACATATCATGTTAATGTGTAGCGCAGACATTGCAGTATGTTATTGCGTAGTGCAAACACAATAGTATGTTATTGTGTAGTACAAAAACAATATTATGTTATTGTGTTATGCAAACATATCATGTTAATGTGTAGTGCAGACATTGCAGTATGTTTTTGCGTAGTGCAAAAAGAATAGTATGGTATTGTATAGTGCAAACACAATATTATGTTATTGTGTAGTGCAAACATATCAGTATGATATACTGTACGAGATTGTTTAGTGCAAACATAGCAGTATGTAGTGCGAACATGGCAATAGTTTTTTGTAAAGTGCAAACATAGCAGTATGTTATTGTGTAGCGTAAACACGTGTGTATGTTGATGTGTAGAAAAACAACATTGCAGGATGTTTTTTGTTGTGCAAACGTAATAGTATTTCACTGTGTAGTGCAAACATATAATTCTTTTATTGTGTAGTGGAAACATTGTAGTATATATTATTGTTAGTGCTCATATATATATATATATATATATATATATATATATATATATATATATATATATATATATATATATATATATATATATATATATCGTTATGTTATTGTGAAGTGCAAGCATGGCTGTATGTTATTGTTTAGATTTCACACACAGGGGAAGCATAAACTATGAAACGATATATAGTTTGATCATTGTATCAGGGTAGAAAAAAATCAAAGAGAAGGGAGTGCACATAAATAAAAACAGATTTATTTATGTATTAGCTCCCCATGTGAATTTAACGAGGCATGGTGCGCCGTCTTGCATGCCGTAAGAGACTGCTTATGGGGTAAATTATTTGTTACGAGCTGCCGTCTGGGATCGTGCTTCGCCTGAGACGTTGTTTGATTTTTTGAACGAATGCAGTATGAGCTGAACAATGTCTTTTTCATGCCTTATTTATAGTTTGATTCTTTGTGATTTGTCACACGATTTATCTTTACTTTTTGAGGGTTTATGCCTCTGTGGGAATTGTTGGAAATGTGTTTTGAATTCGTTATTTTTAACTAGCCTTTACTCTGAACTATGTAGTCAATACAAATAAACATAGTTTAAAATGATTTAGTTAGTGTGGTCCTATTTGGAACGCTTAATGGATTGTTTGAAAACAAACTGGTCCCGTCAGTACAAGCAAATATAGCAACATATGAAATATAACACCAACTGTTAAGCTGCATTCTTCTCAAATGTACCTTTAGGACATTTGTTTGCAGTTTATTTCAACATTTTTACATAACAATTGAGTAATTCACTGGATCCAGCTGGGAGTGGCCCCCAATCACTAAGTGCGACAGGGTAATGTTCTTTTCGCACTCCTGAACTATCATCTGAAAAAAGAAAAGAATTTTCCAAATCAAGACAATGTCGTAAAATATCACTATCATGACAATGTCGTGAACAATCGAAATCAAATAATAATGTCGTAACAAAATCAACATCAATCATCACAATCTCGTGAAAACTAAAAGTTTAATGTAAAATAATATTTATCATGAAATCTCTAAAATTCAATAACAAGACAATATCGTGAACAAATTAATATCATGACAATATCGTTAGACAAAATGGTAGAATCGTCTATGATTTTATGACGAAAATAATATTTCTTGTTTGAGGTTTTAAAGATGACAAGAGGATTCATTGTAGACAATATATGTTCATTTTATAAAGAACGCCAAGATTTGCTGATGCCCGCTTTTTAACAATAACATGGTGGCTAAACAATAATTTCTATGACGAGAAGAAATCCTGCGGTGAAAATATGCAACCTAAACAAAAGTAATGAAAAGAATGAATTGTTTCCGATTCAGCAATAATCAATATTAAATGCAAATGGCAAGAAATACAGCTCCCTTATTGAAACAGTGTCAGTGGTTTAAAGACAGCTCTTAAATTCCATATTTGCCTTGGTCAGCAAAATCAGGTATGAACATGTCCATCGGACTACAAGGAATGGTAAAATTGATGCAATAACGATGCAGGTAAGGTCGGCATTATTCGTATATACAGAAAAGGGCCAGTTCTATAAAATTATAAATATTTGTTTTTAAAGTTGTACAGAAGATGGCGATTGTTTGAGAACAAGCAATGCCTGGTGCGATCATGCTATCACAAAAGTAACAGGAGAATTACAATTGTTCCCACGTCTCAGAAACTCTAAAGACAGTTTGAGCATGTACACATTTAAATCAAGTTCCTGCAGATTTAGAAGAGTGGAAATGAACTTTTAAAACATAATTTATACTTCTCTGTTTCAAGGTTCCAACATAAGAAAAAAAGTAAGAGTTTTTTTTTATAATAAAAAGATAATCAGTCGGCTATACAAAAAACTAAGTGAATGATTATGTCCAGGGTCGAAGTCGTTATATTCCGATTGCGTGCTAAGTCTGTAGTTCGTAGTATGTGGCATTTCGCTTTAATATGCATGTATTTCGAATCATATCTAAAACAGTTGATCACCTTAAAACCGTCTAGCAGACAACCGACGAATATTCCGGCAAGTCCTCCATGACTTGAATATTTTCCATTAAAGAATGTGGCGACGGGCGTGTATAGAGGGATTTTCTCACATACTGACATCACCTTGGTAATGAAAAATATTTTATTATATATTTAAATGTGAAATATATAGGCGTAGGGAGAAAGTAGTTTTCATATTTTTTAAATTCTTATAATTTCACATGTGAAAAATATATCCTGATATTTCCACATGAATAAACTATATTGTTATAACTTCACATGTAAAAATATACAATTTCCCATCATGCCACGCGACTCTTGATTGTTTGTGTCTACAAAAGTTGTACCTTATAGAGGAACAAACGAATACTTTGCGAGCTAGAAAACATAAATAGAAACTGCCTTCCATTTCAGACAATTAATCTTTGAAAATAATTTGACCAACGATGAAGTTATTTCCTCTTACTTCCCCTTACTTCCTTGACAGCAGCGACAAACCTGCTGTGAAGCATTGCCGAATCGGACTTGCATTGTTTTCATATAGGGTCAAACAGTTTACAAAATGTCACAAACATAATGTACTGCGACAAATTAGGTCATGTCAATCCTGCCGCTTTCTTCGGTCACGTATATTTATGTTGTAACAGTCTAGGGGTTTTACTTGACCAGTAGATGTCAAACCCTGTCGAGATTCCGCTAGAAGTCATATGTTTCCCCTTAATTCCAAAGACTTATATACAACTACTGTTGTAAACTACAAGGTTCCAACGTGTTCATTCTATAATAATTTTACTCTAAGTAATGCAAGACCATAGATCTCAGAACTTCCAAAATGCCAATCAACCGCATATCTGCGTGATTTTTCTCGATTAAAGTTCCGTAACGTACCCCTGTCATTTTACGCCGTAAAACTATACAACTCTTCTAATAAAGGAAACGTTCTGTACTTAGCCACCTTAGGCCAGTCAAATCATGGTTTAAGCCACATTTCACCCGTAAAACTGCATCACATTTACCACAGTGACAACAATAAACGGGCCCTGCTGACCACAGAGCAGTCCCTTCTAGTTTATTCCGTTGTGTAATATACCAATCAGTCTCCAATCTAAATACTGCACGTCGAGTCACACGATCAATGTACACAACTCGATTTTATTAGTGACTATTGAAAGACAATGACACTCGTGTGGCTCTTACCTGAATTCATCAAAGGTGAACCATGGCATCATCGAAATTCACTAACTCTTAACTCCGTGACGTTTGCTCCTAGTAATTGGGAACTTATTTCGGCCTGAGGAATATCTTCCCAGGATCGACTTCCCATAATCAACAAGTAATCAAAACAATCTAAGAAATCCTTAAAACAGAGCGATGTTAACAAATGCGCATACTCCAAATTTATTAAAATATGGTCAGGCATCACAAATGAGGTGAATTTAAATAAAGGGGATGGGGGTGAGAGTAATTTTCGAAGAGTCAGTTTAATCTTGAAGTAATGTTGGAGAAAACAAAGCTTTCTTTTCCCACTCATTAAAATATAAGGTTTTTGATACCACACGATGAAATATATCCGGTATTAACGTAGGAAAAGAAAATATCGTCTATGTATATGGTCTTAAAGATGAACAGATTTATATGTAATAGTCTACAGTGGTGCTGGTCAGCTATCTTACAATTTAGAAATTCTTAGTTTTCTTTTCAAAACGGACCAGAAATTGTAATTTTAATACTTACCAGAAGTTCTCGTGTTAATGCAGACGATAAATTGTCTTCTTAATACGGTCAATAAGTTTGTGTTTGCGAATGAAGTGATACTGTATTCAGTGCTTAATAGTTTGATTAAAAATAGCATAAATTTAAAAGATATACATCAAGAGGCATTACATGCTTGTGGGGGTGGAGAGAAGCCAAATTACAGAGGTAAGGTTATATTCCCGAGAATATGTGCCACAATTAAATAACACCTTTACCGATACTCAGACGCAATATTCGTTTGTCCTTGGAGTTATTTTAAATCATGTGAGAACTTACATCTGGACCTCTTGTCCAGGAATCCGAATGACTAGAAACGTTGCACATATTTATAACCAAAGCTTCTGGTGCCATGTGATCAGACGTTTCCGGATGACAGTTTCCTGCCAACGAATTAGCTTGCCTAATTCCGTGTGCCAAAGTTCCAATGGTAGGCACTTTCATGCATGTGTAGTGGACCGACACTATTAAAATAATAATATCATATAAGAGATAACATAGCAAAATGGTTTAGAGTCTGTATGTCTCAACGGATAATGTTGTATCTTCCCTTGTCTTTTAGCACAAATCTTTCATTGTCATCGGTAATGTTTATATTGTAAAAGGCTTATTGCAATAAAAAGCGAAATGAAGTTTTAATAATAGGAAATGAAGTGTTAATATATTATTATTATTATACGAAAGCGAAATGAAGTTTTAACCATTATATATATATATATATATATATATATATATATATATATATATATATATATATATATATATATATATATATATATATATATATATATATATATATATATATATATATATATATATATATATATATATATATATATATATATATAAAATTTACTTTCTTTTTAAGCACAACGCACCACTTTTAGGAGAAAATAATTATATATTTCCAAAGTTTTCCTATCGCTACGCTTCTTCCTTTGCACCTCCAGTACTCTATTTTTTGTGTCAGCCCAGGTCTTCATTTATGGAACATTTATCTGAATTGAATGTGATTGATGCTGAAGGGAAAATGGTGTGAAGCAAATACATCCATACACTAAAGGACCAAAATAATATTTTTTGTTGCTTTCAGAGTCATATTTGCTTAGCATAGATATTAAGTATACAAATGCCTCCAGAAAATAAAAATATATTTAGTTTCTTATGGACGTGTAAATAAGTCAAAATAAAATAATACTTCATGCTGAAGACAAATGAGAATTGAAAATAATTGTTTTCCCGTTATCGGACCATTGTCTGGGTGATATGATGTAATTTCACTGATCTAGCAACGATAACCGTTACAAATGAAATGTTTAGAAGAAAATGACTGATGTAATGTAATAGTCAAGAACAGAGAGCTAATTTAAATCTATTTGCAAAGTAGTCAAATATAATTTTCTAGCTATCGTAACAAAATGCGTTTAAACTCCATGCGTGTTCATTCAGTAGAGAAAAATGTATAATTGTAAGAAAAAATATAGTTTTCACTAAAATCAACGAATATCGAAAATATAATTGGGATATTAATTGTTGGTAATATGCAAGCAGTGAAGGTCAACGTTTGAAAGAACTATACTGACCCATCCATGTATTAATGAATCACAGTGTGTCTCGGTACCATAATTTTACAATATTTTCCTTGATCGATTTAACATTAGATTATTCCGAAATTGATAAGATTTCGAAATAGTACGCACTAGAAACAGTTGGTGTTGGGCTCGTGATTGTTGGCGTGGAATCTGTAGGATGCAGTGTGGTGTGAACACTCATAGGTTCTGTAATTGAATGAAAAGAAAACCAGCGTTACTATCTTTATATAAAGTAAGAATTTCTTTATCCACGAAACATTACTGGAGTTTCAAGTTATAGTTTTATATGTATATGACAATAAACGACTACATGTGGTGATGGTTGGTATCTGAGTTAATTTTCAATGAAGACACATACATTGGAAAGTTATATATATATATATATATATATATATATATATATATATATATATATATATATATATATATATATATATATATATATATGTAATTACTTGTTTGATTATGGGAAGTCGGTGCTGGGGATATGAGCAGCAGAGGGGGCGAATCGGACATTTTGTCCAATCGTTATTTTGCTTAATTATTACTTTCTGCACTCAGCGGAAACGGTGTAGTCAGCACTGGTAAAAAAAAAAACGACGTCGGTCCATCCTACACGATGGTGACGTCATTTGGTTTAATTAACACCTTCTGCGCGCCGATCCCCAGCGTCGTCAGCGTCCGGTAAGCACATCGACGACCGCGTCGATGTCATCGCCCCCTCTGCTGCTATGATCTTACAAACAGAGTGATCACTAACTCCTCCTCTTGCAGATCAATTAGGTTATTTGACTGATCGGTAAGTCTGAAATTAATTCTCGTTAAAAGCCGATTATGGCATCGCATATAGACCGGATTAATCGGACTCTCAATGATCAAAAATCCCGGAGGGGCTGTTGGTGAAAACGAATAAAGGATATACCCCTGTTGAGCTTGATTTGATTGCTTGGTATCCACCTGATAACTCCCTTCGATAACATCACACACTAGATTGATCGCTATCACTGATGCGATATTTACGTTGTATGGAGCAATATGCCTACCACCATCTCCGTTATCGTGTCTGAGGATAGTTGATGGGGGGGTGTCCGCGGGTGGATTCTCAGGCCATCCTAGTATGGTTCTTATTGAACTGTTATAAATATCAACCATATACCCCGGTGTGCTTATTTCAATCGTCGACGATAACGTCGGTTCATGAACCGTAATAGCGATTTTTGATTCCTTTCCTGTGATCGATTTTATCCTGCGTTGAAATTCTTTATTGATTTGCTCTATTTGGTATGACCCAGTTGGTATTGTAACCTCCTCCCAGTTTGGGGTCCCATCGGGTTTATTTGTCCGTGCAAAAACCAGCGAGTTATTAGGTTGTTGTCCGTTAAATGCGTCCGCTCGGATATTAGGCCAACTGTGATATACTCGCAATTTTGCCAGCGCTATTTCCTTTACTGGAACCGGTGATGGGAAGTTCACACTGAATTCGGGTTTCGTTGATGTTATCGATATCATACTTGTTTGTACCGGAGTGGTGTTCTCCGCGATCCGCTGAAGTAATTGAGACAATTCGGGGTTCAGCGACATTATTATTATTCGTTGTTTTTAGTGTCTAATTTTAACAACCAGGTGGTTTCGGCTTCCAGTTGAAAATCCTCGATTTTTGACATCGCGGAGCTATATAACTGGACCATCGTGGAGAATTCAACATCGGATACGAACAAATTATCAATCGATAACGAGATCAACCCGGATAATTTCGAGTATGCGTCGGATACTATTTGATGTTTTACTGTATACTCGTTGAGTTTTTTCTGAAAACACGATGATATCTTCCTAGTGATTGCGTTGGCAACTCCAGCAACTGTTGTCATTGCGGAGACAGCGATTGGAACAGCGATCGGGGTTATCGTGGTCACCGTGGATAAAATAACACCGGCGCCAGCTACTATACCCGACACCGAGTACACGACCGCGTCGATGGCGGTTATTTTACGACGGTATTTTTTTATTTTTACACGGTATTGTTCGGAAAGCGTTTTCAAGTTCGCGGAAAATTCTTTTGCGGTATCGAATCGATATTGATGTGACGTCGGTGATACCTCTGATTCAACTTCCTTGGTGGTCATTTTTATTTTAAAAGGGCTAGTGTTTTTAATTACTTAGATTCGCTGCAAATTCCACATACCATGTAATGTTTGCCCGGGCTAGATTTCTATCAACGGCATAAATTGTAAACTGTTCAGTTGCGTTCCTGTCTATAATTGTTGATATTGTATTGTTAAACCCGGATGAACTCGACGATAATATATTAAACTGCATCATTGAAACCAGTGTCAATCGATAAATACCCTTAACAGTTGCGGTAATATTTACTGTATTCTGTGTAGGAGTCCAATCGAATGATCCATGCCGAATTGTGTATACTGTGTTGATGATGTTCTCATGAGGGATTTTTATTTTTTCGAATTGCTCTGCTACTCTCGGTAGTCCGTCTTTAATCGCTTCAACATCAGTTTTAATCGTTCCTATTTCCTGTATATGCGTGTCCACATCTTTTTTGTTCGCTGCAACCCTAGTAATGAGTGTATTTATTTCCTGTATATGCGTGTCTATACTTTTTTTGTTCGCTATAACATTAATTTTGAGTACTTCTATTTCCCCTTCATGCACGTCTATACTTTTTTTGCTCGCTATAGCATTAGTGTTAATTGTTTCTATTCTCTGTCTATGCGCGTCTACATTATTTATGATCGTTACAACATTAGTTTTGATTGTTTCTATTTCCCGTGTATTCTCGGTCATACTTTTTTTGTTCGCCGCAACATCAAGTTTGATTGTTTCTATTTCATATGTATGCACGTCTATACCTTTTTTGTTCGCTGCAACATCAGTTTTGATTAATCCTATTCCCCGCCAATACGCGTCTACATTTTTTTTGTTCGCTTCAACATCAGTTTTGATTGTTCCTATTTCCTGTGTATGCGCGTCCACACCCTTTTTGTTCGCTTCAATATCAGTTTTGATTATTCCTATTTCCTGTGTATGCGCGTCTATATTATTTATGATCGTTGTAACATCAGTTTTGATTGTTTCTATTTTCCGTCCATGCGAGTCTACATTATTTATGATCGTTGCAACATTAGCGCCGATTATTTCTATTTCCCGTTCATGCGCGTCTACACCCTTTTTGTTTGTTGCAACATCAGTTTTGATTGTTTCTATTTCCTGTCCATACGCAGTGATATCATTTATAGTTATTGTGATTTCATCCGGCTTGGTATTTTTTTTACCAAGGAATTTATCAAAGTTGTCATCGATCCTGTTAACATTTTTTCGTAACGTGTAAAATTGGCCCGACAGCGTCGTAAACTCCAAAATAGTATTTTTTATTGTTGCAAGATTTGGTTCGAATACTATCGGGTACCCAAAAAATCTATCGATAGTTGTTTTCACATGCCCTTCGAGTTCGATTATTGATCTATTCAACCTTATACCACCGTCTCGGATTAATTCTATCATTCTCTCTATCTCCACTATATTTCGACCCGGTTTGAGTCGTCCGTCGCTGGTATACAGCGCGATAGTGTTCTCGTCGGCATCACGCTGTCGTATTAAAACATCATTCAGTGACACATTACCGGATTTCAATTTACCCTGGCGGTCTTGAAATACAACTATTTCATCTGGGTCAACACTGGTTAAGTTCAACGTATCAGCGATTTCATCCTCAATTAGTTTTTTTATGTCATCGGTGGCGGCTGTTTCCGTGGATTCTTTCAGCGCCGAAACCGATCGTCCCCAAATATCAATCATTATTATTGTAAATGTTATTCTCTAAAATCCGTTGAGCTTCTACGACCCCACTAGTGTATTCGTTTACAACCACATGAGGTGGTTTTCGCGATGATGAAATCGCCGCAAGTACGTTCAATACCTCACGGCCACATATCGGTGGGTCACTTAATCGCTGTGTTGGCAGCGTGGAATAAAAAACCCGGGCTGAACACGCCCGGATATACCGCATGAATTCGTTTGGTGGGGCTAACCCGTATGAATCAAAATAGACGATTGCACGCGGATCAATCGCGTACGCAACCCAATGAGTTCCCGCTCCGGAGGACCCATCGAGGTTAATTATGCCTGTTTCAGTATTCCTTGGGGCCGCCGGTAATTGATCCCTCATAAAAACACCTCTGAAGTTTTTTATCGCTAGCGCGTTTGCGGCGCCTATTAAATCAAAATTAGACATGGGAGTCGTTGACTCCCGAGTCAATAAACGGTTCCTGGTAGTCTTAGACCCTTTCCCGAGTACCATGAATACGGGGTTCCCGGTAGTCTTAGACCCTTTCCGGCCACGGGTCGTTTTTTTTTGTAACCTTTCCCGGTTGCCTTCTTCAATGCCATCCCCGCCGCGGTACCAACGGCTCCTAACGCCGCCGCCTTAGCCACTGCTGGTGCGGCCGCGGCAATCAACGCTGGAATCGCAGCTAACAGTGGAAATATCCCACCGGTCCTTTCCATGTTTTTAATTGCTGCGGCTGAAAAATCTATTTGAACACCCTTTTTATTCTTCATCGCATCATTGAAATGTTTTATTTGACGCGCCGTCAACGATATCTTATGATTACCACCTGCCATCTGTGACGGCTTCAGCGTTATTGTGGTTCCGCATTGTTTAGCCGACTTTGATCGTAATTTCTTGACTTGACCATCAGTCAACTCTACACTGACGACACTATACGACATTTATTGTAAACGCGTTTTGTGCTTTCAATTACATGTTTTCCACTGGCGCATCAACGATTCTCATTCGTCCACCAACGCCTTCTAGCAGCATTGATTTATCGCTGAGAATGACAGCAACCGCTCTATAATTAACACCACCCGGGGCTATACGAGCTCTGAAGTGTATATCAACGACGGATTGTCTCGTTAAATCAAGATGTTCCAGCGAAAAATAATAAATCGGATACAGGTTTTTAAAATCAAGTTGTGATATTTGCAAACCAGTGTCGACGTTTTGATCACGACCCATATACGACAGCAATCGATGATACACACGTGCGATATGGTTGTCGCCGTAATTAAGCTGTATATCCTCGGATGGTTCCTGTTGTCCGTTTATTCTCAGCGAAACATCCCTGACTCCTAATTGATCAAATATCATATGACTGCGTTCTTGACTGCCCAATCGTTCCCTATTCTGTAGCGCTATAAAAATATGACGCGGGGCTGAAACACCCTGTTTTGACGCCAGGTGCCATGTAAACGTATCGGCGACGTTATCCTCTTTAGCATCAGTTGTTACCGCTAGCCAACTCAACAACGATTTCCCTCCCTGTTCCATAAATGCTAACAATCGTGCTTCCGTGGTAACTGATGGAGTCAACACCGGCATCCACAATGCCATTTTAGTTAAAACGACTTTACCGGCAGCGACGCCAGCAGCATGCCATATTGCATTGTTATCATCGCCCCTTCGCGTCAGCGCGATTGTATGCTTAGCCCCATAGATAACTTTTCTAACATTTCTGCAGAATCCAAATATGTGATGGAGTGGAATCGCGCATGAAAACTGCCGGCGTGGTCTTTGCAACATCCCTACTCTTGTTGCGAATCCTAGATTGTAATCATTGTTGATACTCTTTATAATATTGAAATTAGCGCCTGGTCTTGCTCTGCGGTCTGGATTGGCTGCTTCAGCCTGTGGGTCAACTGCGGTATCTCTTTCCGCCAGCACGTTAACGTACTGAAGATGGTCAGCGTTATCGGTGGAGTCCTTTGCGAACATTATAGATGGGCCCGCCGATCTTGTATAATCATCCGAGTATCTCGCCAACCCAATTATCGTTGTTGCAACATCAACCTCGCGTTCTATTGATTCAATTTCTCGCCCGTCAATAAGATATCTGGCGCTCTCAAATAACGCCATGATACCGTTGTTGACGAAGCCAACTCGAACACGATGGTCATCTGCGTATGGTGCATTATCGGCGGCATTTGTCACGAGTTCTCCCTCGATTTCGATAAACGCTTCACACGGCAAAAAATATTTACTGGTATCTTGGACTTGAAGTTCAATTCGCGATCGTAGGTCAGGTTGCGCTGCATGATAAGAATAATATTGATAATCACGGACAGAATCATCCCTGTGCACTGGGGCGTCCATATCAAACGCGGGATCAGCGGTACGCGCAAACATTTTATTATTTATCATGTTGATGTTTTCAATTGCGATTTTTTCGTCGTAAATTCTTTGAATTTAAACCACTTCCCGCTATCGCGTTCATGAGCGCGTTGGTTGCCGCATCGGCGGATGGCTCAGCCATTGATGGCTTCGTCGCCAACGACTGAGTCGTCGCCAACGACTCTAATTTTTCTTCCACGGCGTTATTTATTACTTTACTGACATTTGCAGGCATCACTGTCGTTGATGGCATTACCGGTGGTTTCTGTTTTTTTCTCTTGGATTTCACCAATGACATTAGTTTGTCCCGCGCGGCTGAAAGCGCCTTTCCGGCAACATCTCCAATAGCACTAATTCCCTTATCACGAATAACATCAATAGCCTTCATCCCTAATTGTTTGGCTAACGGCGCTACTTTTGGAGCCATTCTTGTAAATAACCCCGCAATGGTGCTACCGAGACCATCTCCATAGTACGCGCGGTAAACAGGCAATCGCGAGTTTACCACGTAGACGAGTACTGGTTTATCATGGTTGTAGTGTATGATCATCCTTATTAAAAACACCAGTTTTCCAATTAATCATCCACGAGTTCGTCTATGAGCGTTCGATATGCATTAATGTCCATAATACCGCCTGCAAATAACCGCTTGCAAATATCAGCGGCCTCATTGATTATTTCCGGAGAGTTATTTCCGGCTCGTTTTCCTCCGATTAGTACCTCTAGCCGTGATATATCACTGAGAACACTACCAGGACAGGTAACGCCGTAGGATTCTTTACCAACAGAGTATCCTTTTCCTTTTTTTGGTGTTATACTCTTAACTTCCTTGTGGAATGCGTCGTAATCGGATTTACTACGATGTGGTAATGCATCTTTATGTTTACTCGCTAAATACACTATTCTTGCCCAGTCCTTTAACGACTTTATATTTTTCTCGTAACCGCTATTGATATGCTTCTTATCTCGTATGCTCTTAGCAAAATTGTTGGCAGCAAAATTAATTAATTCTTCCCTGTTGCTGAAGCCTCTAATTTCATCTATTGTGCTCTTCTTGAGTACAATACGGGGTATATTCCCCTCTTTTTCTTCCGGTATTTCTTCTTCTGGTGTTTCTTCGGGTATTTCTTCTTCTGGTTCTTTCGCAGTAGCGCCTAGTTCTTCCTCGTCGGCCATTGTAACATAAGGTTCTTGTGGTTCGGTTATAGCGAGTGGTGGTGGCCTCCGTGTTGTAGCAGCCGCTATTTTCGCAGGGAGTGTTTCTAAAGACCTTTTTGTTTGTTCGGTCTGAGCCGCTATCTTTTCAAGCGCACCAAGAACGGGTACAGTTGCCGCCGTAACATCTTTGGTCGCTTTAGTTACCGGGGCAAACAGTTGTTCGCTTCCAACAGTAAAATCAGTTTGCATTTGTTGCCGCGTTTGAAGTTGTTCTCGGACCCTGTCTCGTAACGGTATGAACTTTTTAAGCGCTGCTAGTCGCTCTCTGGCTAGCCGAGTAGTAAGTGATTCGCCTACCATTATTGCAATTGCGAAGCAATTTCTAATTTCTCGCCGGAGTTTTCGTCTATAATCCTTCTAATGTTTTTGATTTTACTAGAAATCTCCCGGCGTCGTTCATAAACACGTCCGAGTTTTTTTCGTATTATTTCAACGGCAGTGAATAGTCCAATGAATGCATTTGCGTCATTGTGGTACAAGTTTTCATTAATCGTATGTTGCAATCGTTTTATAAAAAAGTACTCGCGGGCCAGGGTAAAACGCCCCCGTTTCGACTGTTCGTTAATAATCTCATAATCGGATAATATTTTTTCACTGTCGAGACCATCAGATAATTCAATTCCTTGATTTTTTAATTTTGAAATCTCAGTTAATATATTATTGATGTCTTCGATATTCATTATTCTTATAAAACATCTTGTTTTTAAATAAAAAAAATGAAACCCCGTGTATCAATTCCGAGGTGTTCATACTTTGTTTTCTTCCGGAACGGACAATTTATTGTCAGCGCCGGTGGCCTTGTCAGCGCCTATGGCGCTGGTGACTTCGTATCTACATATGAAAATCGAATTCTATACCCGGTCTTTTTTGAGATTGCTGTTTGATATACTCGTTCTGCAACAAATCGTATTGAGGTGATACAAATGTCAAAATATTTTCCTGCTTCATTCATCGACTGAAATATTTTTTCCTCGTGAGTTGTTGTATCAAATGACCTTACGGGTTTTGCTTTCTTTGGGTATTTACCGGTTTGGCCTTTTTTACTATTTTCACTCTGAGAGACAGTTTGCAGGTTTGTAAGAGAATTATCAGTCTTATTACTATTAATATGATCAATCACAAGTCCATTCTCGATTAATCCGTGGAAACATTCATAGATGATTCTGTGACAGAGATATTTTTTCCCTCCAGCAGTAAACATCAAATACCCGTGATTATTTACGGTGCCAACTGGTTTCTTCAGTCTACGATTTCTAACAATGCCGTCGCGAGACGCCTCGTAATTGACGAGCACAGGATGCGGCTGAAATTCTTGGTCCATTTGTATAATAATACTATTTGTCTAATTTATTATTTGGTTTAATTATAAATCTTTCAACGTAGTCTTGGGGGATTTTGATGACGAAGTCTGCGGTAGGGTCAATGACGGCGTTTTTAATTCGCTTGTCATAATAGCGTTTTAGTTCCCTGTATCGCTTTCCGCCACAATTAATACATAACTGTGATTTTCCTCTTACACCGACGTGGCAAGCCAAGCACGGGAGAGGGCCAAGAGAACCATTACGAACGCTTTGTAAATGGTATCCGCAGAATTCACCTCTACATGATTTATTGCACGGGGTTGTCGACCCAATCATCAACCATTTGCAGTGATTCATTATACTATATTCTTTCATTTAAATACTTGTTTTAATTATATGGATGAGTTTGAGAGATTGGCAGCAATTAAGCCCCGGAAAAATATTAAGTTCAATCTCGATAGAGTCCTCAAGGACACACCAAAAGCGTTAATAAACGATAAAACCCTGTTGAATAAAATACGCGATTGTATCAATGAATTCAAGCGTGATGGCGCATCTCACAGTTGGTCAACATTTCGAATTGATGGCATTGTTGATGCTACCATGAACGACAACCGCGCAGCAACGATAATATCACAACTTGACGGTAAAAGATATTTCTTCAGAGTAAAATTCATTGTCCGGGTGAAATCAGGCGATTGGATCATACGTGATAAATTTGAACCGGTTCTCAGCGACAAGAAAACAGTCATTGTCAGCCGCGACTCCAAGCCGGGGTTGTTAACCGGAATTGACAGACCATACTATGAACGAGCGTATCCTGAAACAGCAGTTGTTTATGGAATATACCCGTTAAATAAGAAACCTGATATCGGAAAACTGAAACCGATGAAACAGTCAACGGGGATAAATTGTGTAGCAGAACGAATAATAGAGCATTTTACAAATGCGTGTCGAGGAAACAAATTGACTGATTTACGACGTAGCAAAATCAACCAGTGGGAACTAACCGTAAAAGAGCGTGGAGCGACCATCAGCGACATAGCGAGATTAGAAACATCGCTGAGATTTCCAATAACCGTTACAACGATAACCGGTGAAGTATTACACGAATCAAAGTACAAATCAAAGGGAGCCCCAATCAAAATTATTGATCATAACGAACACGCATGGACGCCCGCGATCACAATATTTCCACGGGATAGAACAGTAAAGTATATACCCGAAGAATTTTTAGGAGAACAATTCTCCAGGGATGGTTTTCTCGCGGAGAGGAAACTATTTGATGCTATTGCCTACTTGTGTAAAAACGACCCTGTATCAGTGTGGTTACTTCGCAGCGCTGAAAACGATGCGGATACCTTTGATCAGTTTGTAAGGCCAAACGGTGAATTATATCGCACTGAAGCATTTCACAACAGGATGAAAAAAACCGCCATGGAATTTGAAGAGCATGATGAACAACTGCTAACAAATTGTTTTACGATTCCATCGGTTGTAGCTCATGTTGCAGCAAGGAAAAATGCGTGGAGACCAACGCGCAAGGAATTTTTACCAGATGTACAATCCAGTTGTTTGGAATACTATCACGGTGGACTATGGAACACTGAATACAACCGCGACGCTATGATTTCCGTTGATATGGTTGCCTGTTATCCAGCGAGTTTTCTCGGGTATGGATCCGCCGCTGAGTATTTCAAACGATTTGGACACCCCAGACATGAAATGACTCGTGTTGCTATTAATGGACCACTGCCTGATTTTGATTTAACCGGATTCGCTCGCATAGTATCATTTGAATTCGCGGCAGGACTCCATCGCTGTTGCTATATTTGGATCGGTAGACACATAGCTGAAAAGAAGTGGTTGCCAATAGCGCTGCTACGGTATATGATTGATTGTAGCATGCTAGTTTCGTTGATTGTCAGCGACGCGATTATATCATACCGGGCGGAGACTGAAGTCTGGTTACCAGAACCAGAGCGTCTAGATAGCATAATTGATGAATCCAGAAAACACATTGATGCCGACGAGGAATATATCATCGAATGGTCCAGGAGGATATTCAACCAACGAAACCACGAGGCAAAAGATCTCGGTAGAAGAATAATTGGTAAGTTTACACAAGGTGGAAAAAACTGCGATTACAAACGATATTGCTCACGGCTGATTATAGATGACGCAGAATATGATTTCGTAATCAAGGACGCAGTGGCAAAAAATAGATACGTGAACTGCAAAACAGCTTTCTTGTCCAATGGAACGAGGTTGGGTACAGTTGTTACCTACAGCGATGGAGACAGCCCGGCGTATCCACATTTGAGGGCGTCTATGCTGGGTTATGCCGCTATCAATTTATTCTCGATGATAAATAGATTCCCCGATACCGCGGTTAGAGTAGCCGTTGATTCATTTTATATTGACGTAAAGTATAAGAAAAACGTAACCGAGTTTACTAGTCCGGACGAGAGTTGGGGTACATGGAGAATTAAAGAAGAAATACGACGCGATTATTCCCCGTCAGCAAATGTCATCGTTGAGAACAATTACCTACGCGGTGATAAATTGTCAGAATGGTCTAATGCACCATCGTGTTCTGATCCAATTTGTAGACACAAGACGGTTTATTTAAGCGGCTGTGGCGGGTCAGGAAAGACGACTCGGGCAATTGAATTATTTCGAACGCGGGCAAGTATAATCGTGCTTACACCGACCCATAGACTAGCGCGAGAGATAAAACAACGAAATGTTGACGCCGTTACTTATCACAGCTTTTTTCGATACAGCGGCGGTGAGTGGACTCCTGATCGAATGGGTGAAAAATTTATTCCCGACATTATCATCTGGGATGAGATATGTACTGTTTCGTTAGATACTTTACAAATGTTTCTTGAGTGGTTGCTGCGCGCGAATACAGCGGTAATCATGTGTGGGGACCATGGCCAACCACCACCATTTGTCGGCGAGGGTCCACATGATTGGTTAAAGGGTTTTGTGGACTATTATGAAGAAACCGATACTGATTACCGAGCACTTGATGAACAACTGCGCGAGGTTAAAAAACTAATCAGATTACAGCCGGATAGAATTCAATGTGAAATAATCCGCGAGGTGATTCCGGAAACGCCGTTAAATGAATTCTGGGAAACATGGAGACCAAACGATTTGATTGTAGCGAGTAGAAAGATAGTCAGAGACACACTTCAGCGGAAGTTGTTTACGTTGCATAAGGAAAAGTTTCCAACGCGTCCAGTGCCGTTATGTTATAGACCCGCGGACACACGGCGGCAGAACATTGAAGTTGAAATTCCAGCCCCGACAGCGTCGGGGGCAAAAAAACAAATTCTCGTGCTGAATGATATCGTGCTCGTTGATATCGGTGTCGTCGAGGACGCGCTACGTGCTGATAAATCCCCGTGGACGCTAGGATACGCAACAACAATACATTCCTCGCAGGGACTAACCATCACGGACACAATTGTTTGGATAGTTGATAATCGCATCGAATGGTCGAATCTAGTCTATCTTGCAGTGTCCAGAGTACGAAGGATAAATCAGCTTCGAAGAATTGTTATTGACGGAGTCAGTGACGGAGTCGCTGACAAGGTCAGTGACGACAACGACATTATCGATGCAAGCGTCATTAATAGAAAACTCTCGGGTTACCGCCAACAGGATAAAAAAAAACAGCGGCGTTTTGATATTGATGCCGAATTAATAATCTCGCTACGACAACAACAGAATAATCACTGCGCGAGTTGCAATTGTATAATGAGTTGGCGTTATTCGGATAAAGACACTCGCCAATTTACCGTGGATAGGATCGATAACAGTCTCGGTCATGTCAAAAACAATGTGAGGTTGACCTGTCTTGAGTGCAATAGACGCAACGGCGCTAGTTAAGACCACGTGGGGGCAATTGAGTATCGTCAGGTATCACTTGTAGTTGCTCGCGTGTAAATCCGCGCTGAGGAGCAGTTGAATCCAGTCTATAGATCGGTGGTCTACCAGTTGATCGTGTTATCGTTGATATGTTATGTGTGGTAACACTCCAAATAGGATCAGTAGCCCTTTTTTTACCGCCTTCAAGCTCTCCTGGTTCATACAGATATCTAACAGTGACATCGCCGAGAATCGGCTTGGAAACGCTATTTATTTTTGATTTTCCGGGTATATACTCGTATTTAATCGCGTCGCTGGGCTTCATGTTGATTGCTCGGGTAATCTCGTTATTTAACGCGGCAATTACGCCTGGCAACCTTTTGACCCATTCACGAGATCGTTTTTCTTGGATGAATTCCTTCGCGTATTGATATCCAAATAACCGTTCAGCAAGAGTCCGATTGAATCGTTCAACAATTGCCTGATCACGATGTAGCGCAGTATGACCTCGTCGTACCGCGACGCTATGATGTTTCAGCGTTGATAAAACAGCGCCGCGAAATTCACTACCAGGATCAACTTGTAATAGATTTGGCCAGCGCAGAGGGCCTCTTCGATAAATTCGCCCAAACGCATCGGCTACTTCAGTTGCTGACTTTGTTTTTAACGGCTCCGCTTGTTTGTATCGACTCGCAACATCAACTATGGTTAGCGCGTATTTGTAACCGTTGTCATGCGGCAGAAATAGTATATCAGCCTGATGAACTTCATTAGGCACGCCGACATCAAAGCGCGAGAAGTTGATTTGTTTAGGCGGTGGTAGATAAATTTGCCATATAGCCTGTTTGGATAACCAATTAGCCGCAGTGGCCCTCGTTACTTTTGCAGCGCTTGCAAGCTTACCAATTGCGGCCTTCCCCTTCCAGTATCCTCTCGGAGAATAATAGATGGATTCCATCGTTTTTCTTGGATGATTGTTATTAATTACCAGCGCCAATCATTAATTTACCTTTCATAGCCGATTTTACCAACCATGAGGCCAATTTTTCTTTGACGGATTTATCAGGAATAGCATTTAGCGCGTGAATTAATTTTATATCCGCGATATGACGCTGTTGCAGATCGCTACTTTTGTAAGCAACATCATGAGCATGACACGCCTTATCGATAGCGTTTATTGGATACTCACCGGGTTTGGGCTGATTTTGATCATCGAGTCTAATATCTAATCGTGTTCCGGGGCCACAGTAGTTATATCCTGGGAGGTGTTTTTCTCCTGGATACTTTGCCCACGGTGTTCCGGGGAGTTTTGCCGATTTGGCTGCAATATCACCTCCTCGCTTTTTTTAAAAACATCTCCGGGTTTAATAGAAATAAATCTAAATTTCTTTGTACCGCATTGTACACACTTGCCAGTAAGCGCCGATCTGTTATTTCTTGTCGTAACGGTTGTCATATCATCTGTGCCAGTACGTACTCTACACTTCACACAATATAGATCCATAATTTATGTATAGAGATATGAATATAATTGATTTTTCGGCGACTAAAACAAGAGAACCAGTTAAGCATGTTGCAGCGTTACCAAACTCGATCCGGATGATTATCATCGGACCATCTGGATCCGGCAAGACGCAATTGTTACTCAATTTAATAATGAGATGGATGAAGTGGGATAAGTTGTATTTGGTTGCTCCTAGCGTAGATGATCAACGATGCTACGAGGTGTTAAAAGATTTCAACGAGAATGCATCAGCGATCGCTAAAAAAAATGTTATTGAGTTTATTACGGATATCAATGATGCACCGGGTATTGATGATATTGATGGCGACGTTAACAATCTAGTCGTGTACGATGATGTTATGTTAGACAATCAAAAAAACCCAGCTAGGATATTTTCCAGAGGCAGGCATAAAAACACTGACGTGATATATGTCACTCAACGATACACTCAGATTCCAAAAGTAATTAGAGACAACTTTAATATTCTTGCTGTGTTCAACGGCGTTGATACACACACGCTACGAAATATTTGGCAGACATGGTGCGGCGGTGACATGGACTTTAATGTTTTTCGAAACTTTTTTAGTCATGCTCAGTCGACCCCACATGGATTCGTAACGATAAATTTACATGATCCTCGGACACGATATCGTATCGGACTTGACCAAATATTCGGTTAGTTGTAAATAATTTTCATTGTAAATAACCCCTCAGCAGCAGAGGGGGCAATGACATCGACGCGGTCGTCGATGTGCTTACCGGACGCTGACGACGCTGGGGATCGGCGCGCAGAAGGTGTTAATTAAACCAAATGACGTCACCATCGTGTAGGATGGACCGACGTCGTTTTTTTTTTACCAGGCGCTGACTACACTAGATCGCTGAGTGCAGAAAGTATTAATTAAGCCAAATAACGATTGGACAAAATGTCCGATTCGCCCCCTCTGCTGCTATATGGTCCTCAGTCCGAATAATTAGTAAATTACACGGTGTAGTGTTGGTTAGATTTTATTATGGCATGGTTTAGTTTAGTTTTGGTGTGTTCAGGTCGGTGCCGCGTAAGTGTTCCTGAGCTCAGTAGTCTCTATTAAAATCTGATTTTGTGGATTGATTGTGCGACTCGATGTTCAGTACGTATGATTGGGGACTGGCTAACTGTGCAACGGAATAACTGTGAAGGGATTATTACGTCATCTGGACGCACCATTTATTGTTGCTAAGGTGGTAAATAGGGTGTAGAGTTACAAGCGAAATGAGGCTGAAAATCTTCATTTGACTGAACTAAAATAGCGCAGGGAAAATAGTTACCTGTATTTGGTGCTGGACGTCGTAAAATGCTGGCGCAATGATGAGGAAATGTAATGAGGAGAAACCATGCAGTTGTGAGGTTGACAGGCAATTGGGTAGTTGTGATACTGGTGGTCATGCATTCTACTTATTATTGAACTGACGAGGTTTGCGCAAATTAAGTACATGTACCTCGGATTTATGACCGCACTGCGGCCGTTTAATTGTTCCGGCAAGGGGGGGGGGGAAGAATCAGTTCCTTATCCCCAAGGCATTTATGTGCTCAAGGAACACTGTTAATTTAGCCTCAGGCCGTGGATCCATATAGGTCCCTAACGACCTGAATGGAGGCCTGACATGAGTTTGAATGGACCCAACACACTCTTATGTTTTATAAATAATAATCTGTTTCACTTGATGGGGTGAGTGGGCATTGTGCTCACTCACTCGTGTGTTTATTTGGAAACATTTATGTGCGCACTGCGTGCTGAACATTGGTGTATGTCCGTGGCAAGGGAGGAAAAGTGCGGGAAGGAAGGCTGCTATCCGTTGTTTCTAGGTTGATCTAAGGTTCCGCTTTGCAGGAATTTTGAAATTTATGTTCTAAAATATTTTTAAACTGAATTTGGAAACATATTCTGCGCTGTTTTATGTTAGTAGAACATGCATGTAGAGGTATATTTATTTTTAGAGTTCACATTTAAGTGTAAATGTAAATTTAAATTTAAATATTTTTTTTAAAAATTAAAATAATTAAGTACATAGATAAATTAAGATTGAGGGTTACTGCATTTTATTGTTCTTGTACGTGTGGGTTTTAGGGTTGTTTGGTTTATTTTGTCATAGTTTTATTGATGGAGCCAATTTTTTATTTCCAGGCTAAGTAGTTTTTTTTTATAAATAAAATTGATATCTTTGCCGAAAGATCGGGTCTATGACATGTCAAAGACATTTGATCTCATTTAGTCCCTAGTTTTTAAGTTTATTAGCCTGTTTACAAAAATGATAGTTGATTTTCTTTTGCTTTATTTATGTGTTGAAAGTTTATTTCAGGCTAACTCTGTTTTAATAAGACATATATCTTTGCCGAATTACTCGGGTCGCTGGGACGGGTCAAGGATTACTGAAGTTATTTTTTTTGTTTTCCCCCTAATTTTAGGTTTGTTAGCTTGACTGCTAGTTATGGTTGTTTTCAGATTTTTAATAAGAGTAATCGGGTTTTATATGGAGATAAGTTTAGTGGAGGAGGTTATTTGATATTTGGCAATTGGAAACGGGTTTCTTTGCTGAAAAATCAGGTCTCGTTAGACGTGTCAAAGTAGCCTGTCTTTTGTTAACTGCCTGACAAGGATGTTTGGGGCTTGTTATATCCTATTTTTAAATTCGGTTATTTCTAGAAATTTTAATATATTATGGGATATTAATTGTATATTAGAGCTTTTCAAATCTAGGATTTCTGAAAAGGTTTAGGGGGTTCCAATTGCCTTTTGTGCTTTTTGGAAATTGGTTCTTGGTAGTTGGAATTTAGTGCAATCAGTGGATGCATGTTGCAGGTCTTCTACTGTGTGGCAGTGGTAACAGTTTATGTTTACAGGTTTGGGGCCTATGTATTTGCCAAAAGTACCTGCTAATTTGGTTTTACCTGTGATTATTCGGTTAATTATTTTTTGGTCAACCTTGTTACATTTGGGTAGTTTAATAGACCTGTTAACTGTTGTTAGGATGGAGTGAAATTTCATACCTTTAGGGGTGGAATTCCAGTGTTCTTGCCATTTTTGATTGATATAGGTTTTTATGAAACATTGGGCTTCTGTGATGCTGTATCTAAGTGTGGCTGGGATGGGGTCTCCTAACTTTCTGTTTGTTTGCCACTTTATCAGCCTGTTCATTGCCAGGGATTCCTATATGTGACGGCACCCACATGAACGCGACTATTTGATCTCTCGTGCATAATTCTTTGAGCATCAGGAATGCCACGTCAAGGAACAGCTGTCTTGAATTAGTGCATCGGTTTTTAATTGAGTTTATTACACTAAGGGAGTCGCTAAGAATGACTGCTTTGCGGATGTTATTGTTTTTGAGCCAATGAAGTGATTCAATAATTACCCAGAATTCAGTAGTGTATATATAGCAATGTACTGGTAGCCTGGTTCCTATTTGGATGTTAAATTCAGGGATTACAATTGCAGCTGCCCATCTGGGTGGCTCAGCTGTTTTGGACCCGTCTGTGTATATTTTAATGAAACCAGGGTAGGTGTCCTGTATGTCATTTGCGATTATGGATTTTAGTTTATTTTCTTGTTCCTGTTTGTTTCCGCATTCTGTGGCCATGGTGTTTACCCTTGGTTTGGTTTGTGTCCAAGGGGTTAGGTCAGGTGGTTTGGTGTATTCTTCTTGTTGTTCAAGTATTGGAAGTTGTACCATAATTTCTAGGATTTCTTTGCCACCAGATAAGTTTGGAACTAGTTTGTGGCTAAAAGAGGTGTTACATCTACTCATGACAATTTTAGTGGGATGCGTGTTTGGATGGTTAGCTAATCGAATGGAGTATCTAACACTTCTTGTCGTCTCAGTTTTAGTGGTAGTTCCCCAACGAGAACTTGAAGCTCGTCCGATGAGGTGGAGGGGAGTGTGCTTGTGAAAACAATTAAAGCTTTTATTTGGATGGCATCTAGTTTGTTTAGGAGTGGTTGTTTTGCTGAGTTATTCACTTGACAACCATAGTCTAATTTGGATCTTACTAGGGCTTTATAGATGGTAAATAAGGTTTCTTGGATGGATCTCATGTGGTGCTTTGAGATTTCTTAAAGAGGTTTAAGTCTTTATTGCAGCTTCGTGTAAGGGTATCTATAAGGTGTTCCCAGGTTCGTATAAGGGTATCTATTAGGTGTTCCCAGGTTAGGTGGCTGTCGAAATACATTCCTTGGAATCTTACTAACGAAACATATTTGATCAGTTGGTTTTGTAGATAGAGGTTAGGGTAGGCTAATTTGTTATTTCGTTATGGGGTAAATATTATTGCTACAGTTTGCTCATGTGACATTTTAAACCCCCATTGATCCTCCCATCTCCCTATGTCATCTAAACATTTTTGTATTTCCGTAATGACTGGTTTTCTGGCTGGGTTTCCTGCTCTCCAGATGCCGCTGTAGTCGGCGAACTGTGAGATATTAACTTTAATGGAGGCTAGGTTAAGGGCAAGGGCGTTAATCATAAGGTTGAAGAGTAATGAACTGAGTACGCTCGCTTGTGATGCTCCATTTCCAAGGGAGAATTCTTTGGAGTGGGTGTTTCCTACTCTGGTTACAATCTTACGACCTGCTAGAAAGTTTGCAATCCAGTTAAACATGCATAAAGTAATTCCAAAGTTGTTGCGTTTTGCAATCAATCCTTTTGTCCAGACTAGGTCAAAAGCTTTTTCTAGGTCAAGAAAGATCGCTATGATTTCTGTCTGTTTTTCTCATGGAGCTGAATGCTAGTTTAATGTCCGTTTCTAATCGTAGTAGTTGGTCGGTGTTGTAAGGCTTATTACGAAAGCCATATTTGTTTTCTGATAGCAGATTGTTGCTTTTGATGTGATGTTTTAATCTGTTTGAGAGTATAGTTTCCATAGTTTTACACACGTTATTGGTGAGGGACATGGGTCGATATCATGCTATGTTGTTAGGGTCTTTGCCTAGTTTGGGCATGGGAATAATGATGGCTTGTTTCCATCTATTTCGTAGTTTTCCATTATTCCATATTTGGTTGAGTATCTTAATAATGGTTGGTGTTATATTGCTGGGGAGATTTTTATATATATTATATACCTGATTTGATCTTTTCCAGGTGATGTTTCTTTCTTTGACCCTAACGCTATTTCACATCCGTATAAGGTGATTTCGCTGTTTTAAGTCCGAATCTTGGATTCCTGTCTTGAAATAGGTGAAGGGTGTTTTCTGCCGTATTTCTTTGGTCTTTGAAATTTTTTGGAATTGTTCTTGTCGCTGCTCATGTCGGAAAAGTGACTAGCAAGCATATTGGCCTTTTCTTGATTGGTGGTAGCATCCAATAGTTTGGGAGGTGAGTAGGTTGATTTTCCTCTAATAGATTTTATTTTATCGCAGACCTGTTTGGAATTTGATTTTAGGTTTAATTTAGAACAAAACGTTTGCAATGTGAGAAACATTATTTATAGTCTGGGCGCGTGGGAATTTCCAGTTTAGGATATTAGTTGCAGAGAGGTCATTGGGAATCAGGAAAACAAGCGCCTTCTAGCAGGATTCACGACAGAGACTCGCTTGGTATAGAAACCCCTTTGGCTTATTACAATACGTAATTCGAAAGTGTCTAGGCCGTAGTGTTTCGAAGTTCCTGAGCATAGAACTTGACATTATGATTAGAATTAAAATTTACGATTGTCTGTAACATTTTCGTCAAATAATAATAATAATAATAATAATAATAATAATAATGATAATAATGACTTTGAATAGCGCCTAATCTTTAGAAGCTCTAAGCGCTTTACAATATTAGACAACACTTATAAGATAAAAAACATATATAATGATATGATTACAAAAACAAACACCATGACATTAGAAAACATAAAAAACATGCTGAGAATATTTAAGGTAGGAAACATTATTAGGTCTTTAAGTTTGTTCTTGCAGTCGAAATAAGTGAGTTTTGAGAGCCCTCTTGAATGTGATCACTGTGTCTTTGTGTTTAAGTTCAGTGGGCAATTCATTCCACGTTGCTGGGCCCTGGTATGCAAAAGAATGCTGTCCATATGACTTTGTTTTCATGGTGGGAATAATGAGTATACGATTGTCAGAAGAGGAGTATAAGTATCTTGCTGGTGAGTACACATGGGTGAGGTCGGATAGGTATGTTGGACTAGAGTCCGACAGTGAAACGTAGCACAGAGAACAAATTTTGTGTTTGATTCTGGATCGAATAGATAGCCAGTGTAGGGTACAGAGTGACGGGAAGGTGTGCTCTGATCATAGCATGATCCGAGCAGGTGTTTTTAACTTTTTGAAGTTTCTGAAGCAGATATTGAGATGAAACAGACAGAACTGAGTTACACTAGTCCAGTCTTGAAAGTGCTAATGAACACACAAGTGTTTTAGTGGCATCAACTGAAAGATATTGGCGAATGGAGCTGATGCATCTCAGCTCAAGATATGCAGCCTTGCATATGTTCATGACGTGTTGGTGCAATGTGAGAGTACTGTGCAGATTGTACATTGCTAAAAAGACTGATTGAATTTAGATGAGATACAAGCTGGTATAGACCAACCTTTTCTAAGATTTTTGATATGAATGGGAGATTAGAAACTGGGCGGTAGTTCTTTAAATCGTTATGATCAAGTGTTGGTGTCTTCAGCAGAGGCTTTACAATGGCAGTTTTGAAAAATGATGGGAATTGCCCAAATGAGAGTATAGTAGGTTATAGTTTGACATTATATTTTTGTTCGTATAACTGTATGCATGTGAAGTTTGAAAGATATCGATATATATTAAGAGTCAGTATGTTTGAGTTTTCAATCTGAGTCTGCTTTGTTATGTGTCGTGATTTACGTGCAATTTAATTTCATGTCTGTGCTGCTGTAAAATTCTTCAAAATTTTCAAATTCAGAACGACTATAAAATGCACATACTGTGCGAAGCACCTGTGATCGGTTGAGCACAACACTATTGGCATATATTGAACATGTCAATAGCCTAGTGGTCAAGGAATATAGTGCACATGTATATAGCATAATGGTGTGTGTGTGTGGTTTGGATTTTTAACGTACTGTAACAATTTTATTCATATCGCAACAATACATGCAATTGGGCATCATGCCGCAGATATGTACCACCACGTCCCACCTAGTCATATTATTCTGACACCATGTCAACCAGTCCGATCACTAAGCTATTGATGCTGCTAGTACCATTTTCTTACTGTATGGACGCATTGGAGATGGACGCTGTAACCCCTTAAGGCCACCTGAGCGGTCTATAGCCTAGGGATCCAGGCGTCTGTCTGTATCATGTGGTTATGTACCTGACCATCAGGGATTCGATCCCACTCTGGGATAAGTTAATAACAATACTAACAACAATAAACTTTGTTTCACATGTTTGCATGGTGACAGCCCAAGAAAACCTCTAATATATTATATTTTGAATTATGTAATATATTATAATTTTAGGATATGCATTGTTTTCTAAAGACAAACTCTACACACTTGTGAAGATAAGTTAATAGTGTATTTCTAATATCAAAGAAAACGAATGGCTGTCTGCTTTCTTCTCCTTCTCCTCATCCATTAGGTCGTAATTTAAACAAACAATAATGACTATAACACCAACGACATCAAAGGTTCCAACAACAATGCAAACAGCTTCCATTATGAGGAAATCAGAAGCACAAAACATAGTTAATGACAAAAATATTAATGTTTGCGTTAACTGTAATAATCACATTCGTACGCTGTTACCATGATGATGATGATGATGATGATGATGATGATGAATTTGCATGAAACAGTGCAATGCACTATATTTATCTAAACGATCGAGAAAGCGCAGTGAGTAGAGCAATAAAGTGATGTTCTATTTGTGTATATCTTTGTGTGTGTGTGTGTGTGTGTGTTTCTACCATACCGTGGCTACAGCTGCAACTTTGTCCGTTGGGATCAATAATTGCTGGAAGAAAATAAATCGTTGCAGGATGTAAACCGATTTTGTTCTTAGCTACCAATGGCAAACTATCTTGCGACTCAATCAAACAGCTTTCCATTGTCAAACTACTTTGCGACTGATCTAAACACTTTCCAATGTCAAACTACTTTGTGACTCAGTCTAAAAGCTTTCATTGTGAAACTACTTTGCAAAAAGTTCAACATATTATTGTTGTCAAGCTACTTTACAACAAGTTCAACATATTTTTGTTGTCAGACTACTTTGCAACGAGTTCAACATATTTTTGTTGTCAAACTACTTTGCGACTAAATCTAACAGCTTTGCCATTATCAAGCTTCTTTGCGACTCAGTCTAGAAGCTTTATGATGTCAAACTAATTTGCAACACATTCGAACAGCTTTCCATTGTAAAACTACTTTGCTTCTCAGTCCAACACTTTTAATTCTCAAACTACCTTGCAATTTATTCTAACAGCATTTCATTGTCCAACTACCTTGCGACTCAATCTAACAGCTTTCTAATGTCAAACTAATTTGCATCTCAGCCTAACAGGTTTCCATTGTCAAACTATTTTGCGACTCATCTAACAATTGTCCAATGTCAAACTACTTTGCGACTCAGTCTAATAGCTTTCTATTGTAAAACTAATATGCGACTCAGTTCAACACATTTTCTTTATCAAACTACTTTGCGAATCAATCTAACAGCTTTTACACAATCAAACTTATGTGCGACTCAGTCTAACAGCTTTCTCAGTTCAAACTAGCTCGCGACTGAATCGAACAGCTTTTAATTGTCAAACTACTTTGCCATTGAATCTAAGAGCTTTCTAATACCAAACTACTTTGCAACGCTGTCTAATGTCTTTCGAATATCAAACTACTTTGCGACTCAGCCTAACAACTTTCCGTTTATCAAACTACTTTGCGACTCAAACAACTTTCCAATATGAAAACACTTTGCCAGTCAGTCTAACATATTTCAATTGTCAAACTACGTTGCGACTCAGTCTAAAGGCTTGCCAATGTTAAACTACTTTGCGACTCAATCTTGCAGCTTTCCAATGTCATACTACTTTGCAACTCAGTATAACAGCTTGCTAATGTCAAACAAACTACCTTGCGACTCAGTAACAGCTTTCCATTGTCAAACTACTTTGCCCCTCAGTCTAACAGCTTTCCATTGTCCAACTACCTTGCGACTCAATCCAACATATTTCCAATGTCAAATACTTTGCGACTCAGTCTAACAACGTTTCAATATGAAACAAGCTACCATAAAACTTGACCTAACAACTTTCCACTGTCAATATAGTTTGCGCCCAAGGCTACAAATTTCCATTGTCAGATTACTTTATGACTCAATATAACAGCTTGCCAGTGTCCAACAACTTTGCGACTCAGTCTAATATCTTTTTTTTCCAATGTCAAACTATGTTGTGACTCAATCCAACATTTTTCCAATGTCAAACTACTTCGTGTTCCAGTGTAACAGATTTTCAGTGTCAAACTACTTTCTTACTAATGCATTTTGCAGATGTTTACTCCTTGTCTTTTTTAAAATACAAAAACAATCAACAAAATCAGCTAATTAAACTTCAAGGACAAATACCCTTCTTCAATTTCTGAAATTTCAGCAAAAATAAACAGTGCACAAAATTAAAAATAATGATTTCACTACAGCATCTTCATGAGAAATGTTATGTATATTTGATTTAATTTATATTTGAATTAATATAATTTTGTTTTGTTGATCTTGATTTTATTTTATTCCAGTACATGCTTTTGTAATGTAATGTTATTAACTGGATTTGATATTTTCCAGAAATTCAGTTCCGTTTTTCGTAGACCTAATAATAGAAAATTTGTAGCTGATGCTGACGTGGTTCCTGGCCTTGATTCATGAGTTGAAGTAAACAACTTTTTTATGCTTTTTATTCTTTCTTAGAGTAGATTCGTTTGATGAAATCGGGGCCGTACTTGAAGTACGTGACAAAGAACATAAATCAAATATTTCGAAACTCTTGTTTTACCGGACAGTTGACCCTCATCTGGGCATCTATTTAATATTAATATATTGAGAAATAATTTATTCTTGCCTAAACACTTTTGACGTCAAGGTGATTTTTGCTGTGACCAGTTTGAATTGAATTGTTAAATTTTTCTTTAAATTATTTGGATTCTAAGAGATTATTATTCCCTGGAAATACTTGTGCTCTAAATTAATTCTTGGACAAAGACAGTTATCGAAATTAACAGAATGCAAACACTTGAATATTATTTTCTGTAATTCAACAAAGAACTTTTGACGCTTCTGTGCTACACTCATCACAGCATAAGTCATCGCCTTTCATTTTGGATTTCATCGGGATTCGAAATCAATTTCATTAGAACTTTTATTACCAACTCTATTTTATAATTCTTGTATTATTCTTGGATTACTTTTTGATTTGATTCTTAAAACCGTAAGTTCTTTTTCTCAGTTTTACCTTATTTTTCATGGGAAATAAATTATCTGTTATATTTTACAAAGATTGTTGTCTTCACTTTTTTATTGTTACTGTTTAAAAGATTCTAAACACGTAACAGAAAGAAAAGAAAAGGAAAGAAAGAGAAATTAGTCTATTTGCATATGCATATATATATTTCAATTTAGAATTTCTGAGGAGATATTATTTCATGCTGAAACCCTTCTCAGATTGTGTTGTTCCAAACAAATTTAAAACAAATATATTTATTAAACAGCTAAAATATTCAGTTACAAGAGTCCTATATGTTTCGCTTGTAAAGTAAAGTTGCATTGATATTTTGATAATATACATTACTTACTGGTGTAATGGTTGATGATCTCCCACTGACAGTCCATGTGGTTGTATAGAAGTGGTGGTAAGTTGCCCAAGTGAATGAAGGCTAAAGCAAACTGAAAACTGTTTATAATAATTCTATAATTGATTGTATAATTATTTATTAATGAAATATTTTCTTATATTCTTTTATTCCAGTGCATTTGCTTTATAAAATATATTACTATACTATTACAATCGCTAAAGTGAATTGCATTCATATAGTGTTGCTTTCTGTGAATTGGTGCACGATATGAAGTTAAATTCACATTATTCCAACAAACAACACTATTGGAAAACATTTTCCGATGAAGAGGGTAATGGTAGATCCATTACATAATGTTATATGACGTCACATAACATCAACGAGTGGTATTAGTGCCTGTTGGAACATGTATATTCCTGTAATCAAGTATTGTATCATGCACCGAAGTGGAAATGCAGCCGGATATAAAATTTATCCCTTTTATCAGTCAACAGAAACTCGCAAATTTTTGACGTGGGCAACCAAATACTTACATGTTTCAATACAAATTTTCCTACATGTTTCACACTGATGGCAGGATGTTGAAACATATACTCTCTTTATATATAATCACATATCAAATAACAATCTTCCCAAATTGAATTCGATCATATAGATTGTGTATTGGTTAGGAATAATCGGAAAGAAGGACTGACCAACAACAGTTTAAATGTACTGAGTATAGAATATCAATCTCACGTCTCCTTTTAAGCATTTCACACGCTTGGTCAATGTGTAATGACGCGACATACTTTAGGACTTTTGAATGCAACTTTGAAGATATAGAATTTTAAAAAAAAAATCCGTATTCATTTCTCATGTTGCAAGAGGCTGATGAGAAGCTAACAACAATAATTAGACTTCATGTGGACTTTTTTCAAACTTGCACTGCAGGAATACGTCATTGTTGTGGAAATGACGTAACTGATTAATGTGGAAAACGTTTTGAAAAAGATACCACTTCAATCAAAATGTTTGGTTTGGTCCGGAGCTTCACTATTAGGCATTGTTTTAGGCAAATGTGGCACATACTTTTAGATTATGTAAGTAGATACTGGATGGTCAATCGGTTTGGTCACATTCTGATATCTGTTCATCCAGGCAATCAAGAAGAAGAGGAGGAAAAACAAGAAAAAAGTGATATAAGCTCGAAACCTTTTGGCGTGGAAATACTGATTTGAGTAACAGGCATAGGGGCAGATATATTTTCTAAATGCAAATTATAGATTCATAAATGTTATATTATTTATCTTATTGATACGTTTAAATACTTTATCATGAAATATGTTATAAACGTTGATGTTCTTTATGTTTAAAGTAAACTTTCATGAATAACTTTTGACATTTCAAACGAGTCATTATTACAAAGAGAAATGGTAATTAGTAACAAAAAATATAATGTCTTCACTATGAAAAATTCAATAGGGATTTGTTTCCGAATATTCAATCAAAGTCCTTAATTATTTCACAAATTTGCCAGTCCTTTCGTACCTAACCTTCGAGGAATTGCATTGCTTAGAGTACAAATATCAATTTAAAAGGAGATACGTTTCGTGTACATATCTGAGTCCCTGCAGGACCATGATACTGCTGACATTATTTCGCAGAAAATCTTGTCCATGACTCAGAAGAATTAAACAGAATAGACTATAAATTATTACCCTTTCGTTAGTATATAAAATTTGGAAGACATCTACCTACCCACCGTAGTTAGAAACTCACAATTGCATAACACCTACGCACCAAGACTGATAGCTCCAATTCACTAACGGGAAGAAAATCATATTCGGAGCACTCTCACCCATCAGTTGAAAGGGTCGACACCCTCCGAAACGTTAGAAGTTCAGTATCGGAGATATCAAAATAACACTCACCCTCACTATATTTACAGCAATCATAGAGGCAGACAACCATGCAGATTTTTCCAATGTGTTACTCGTTAGTAGAATTTCACAACGGCGACCCTAATTTTGAGGCGGAAATCAGTATTTTGCGAAGATTTATTAAAAAGCTGATAAAGAGGACGGGAGTTTAAAGTGACTTATGGAAGTGATAAATGGAAGCGGTATGGAAATGCCAAGAAAAGGACAAGTTGAAGATAAACTGCAGAGAAAGAAACTCCAGTGGAGAAAATCAAAATTTGCAAAATAGCTGTACAATTTTGTCGGCAGTATTTAGGCCATATAAAACATCTGAACTTTAATCAATTGCCAACGTTATTGCCACAGATTTACGCACAATCACTAGTTTAAATCCCAAGGTATAAAAACAACTGTTTCGTTTGGGATTGTTAGTTCAGAATCGTCTTTTCTGCGGATTCCTCTTATTGCGAATTTGATAATAGTTTTGGTATAGAAAGCAAAAGATACAAGCACAAAACACTAATAAAAAAAACGTTTGTACGATACACTAAACCACAGAACCATATATCCACAAATTTGGCTGTTTCAGAGGATATTTCTTTTAAGATTATAGATCGCCAATTGCTTTTGCCAGTAGAAGAAAATAAAACAATGTTTACTCCAAATTACCTGTTCCTGAGTGGAAGAGATTACTTAAATATTTGGCAGTGTGGATAAGACGAACTTAACACATCATTACTTGGTAAGATGACCTGTTGAGATAGGCACTAGTACGAAAATTCAATTCTATTTATCTATCGAAGACTGAATAAGTGTGGTGTTAAAATTTCCGGAGGTTTAACGCAGTTTTAAAATCATAAGAAAAGGTCACATGTCACTAAATAATGGTCAAACACGTTTGCAAAATTGCTGAAAAATGCCGTCCCACAATAAAATCTATTCTTGCATTCAAAGCATAGAATAGAGATAGAAATATTTTTGGCTGAGGATATTAATTTTGAGATGAGTTTTTCAAAACGGACATTCTGAAAATATAAAAAAACTATGACATTCAGCAAATCAATGTTACAGAGTTGCTATTTCAGTTTTTAATGATTGGCAACTTTACAAGTTGTACTGACTCTCCTCTACATTATATTGGTCTGACTACCGGATGTTCTATGACTTGAACATTTCTTCTATACCGACGATCTGCTAGTTGTTCAGATTAAATGTTCGAAAACAAATCATTTAAGACGTAGAGTTTTGAGGATACTGATTGTATCACTTCCTCGCTCTCTTCTTTGTCCAGTAGTTGCTAACGAGAAAACGATTGAGGGAACAAATATCCATTCCATTTATCAGGAATTATGTCTTCGTTCTGAGATGAGAAATAATGACTCCGTTATTTATCCAAAATTTGAAACGTATTTACCTATTCGAACAATTGGCAAAGATGGGTCTTTCTTTTCATTTTACTATTCTAGGAGAGGTGACGCTACTTGGACATTGTAAGGCTCATGATTCTTCAGAACTAATCTAGCAACATGCGATTAGATTAATGAGGCATACAAGGAATACCTTTGTTGTCAGTTTGATTAGAAAGTTTATCAGAAAACAAGTTATTTATCTACATTCAAATTCAATTTATTTTCTTTCAAGACACAAACAAATTTCCGTTACCATCTTAAATTATTATATGGCCATATATGTGACATGGCACATTCGATCCAGCCTTTATCGGAGATACCATATCACAATTACAGAATACGATTTAAACCAGTCAGGCCTCTGTCAGCTCCAAATATGTTATTAACGATGTTGGCTCAAATTATGTAAAGAACCCGACCCTTACAGTGATATTACCTTCATACATACATCTCTTTCTGATCACCAGATCCCAATAGTGTACAATTAATTGTATCTTCTATCATTCCTTGACTAACTGATTTATAAATAACGATAATGTCTGAAGAACGTACCAATAAGGGCACGAACACCTTATGCTGCAAATGAAAAGTTCAATGTGTTCACAGCTATCTAATATTCCTATGAAATAATCATCACACCAGAGAACAATATCTTGTTAGTGACCTTCTGTCTTAATTGGGAAGGCAATCGTGATCTCAGATATTCCGTTAACAGTAAAGTGTCTCACTGAATATCACGACTGTATATTCTTGTTTCGTACCATTTCAGTCTTGTATATACTGTCTTCGCATCATGTTCGGAACTAATGACAGCTGACATTCCAAGTGGATAATTAGTACAAAGGAACCTGTGACGTACTTAAGCAACAGATACAAATTCTTTTACTTGGCAAAACCTGCAAGAATTGGTATCTGAACCTTCAATACAAATCCTTAGTTTAATCTCATTGGTAGCACCTTTCTTTCCAGCCTTCTCGGAATCCATTTCGCGACATTGTTCAATCGAGACCGTGCACAATTTGGGTAGATGATGGTGTCAGATTTTAAAGGAATATAATAACAGTTTTTCCCACACTTTTCTTATTGTACTTGTGTCATACTAAATGTATGTATTATAATATTAAAAAGAATTAGTTGTTTTTACCTGTATAGTGTGACTATAATAGACTTTCTATTGGTTTTATATCATTTGGCTTTTTGTTTTGTCCTAATATTTAAACAACGGCTTTTCTGTTTTACTTTGAATTTGGGTCACATATTTTCATATTATCATAATTCGACTGGATAATGATAAAATTATGTTGTTTAATGCGAGTGCACAATCAAACTATTTAATTAACTGAAATTGGACAGACATTTTTGATCTTATTTACGAAATTACGTGTAAATATTAAATTCCGTCAGACTCCTGATATAATCTTGCAAATACCGTATTATATCTTTTTTGAGAACTAGAAATAATTTAATAACAAGGTTCAACAGAATGGTTAACGAACTTACGCATGTGACAAAGAACAATATAGAAATTATATACTAACCCACACACCTTTTCAGAGTTCTGCATATGCTAATATCGTGACATAAATTATAGGTTGCTGTATTTGTATAGGAACATTTGAACGACGTTATGAATACAGTATCGATTAGTAAAAACAAAAGAGTTCATATTTTCCCATACAAATGTAGTAGCATGTTTACTAAATACTCATTTGGCTTTTCTACCTAAAGCTGAATCCTAAAATAAATTCACAACCATAGTTCAACAAACACACGGTAATTTTATTCATGTACACATATCACCGACCATCAACCGTTAAACTTAGTCACACTCGGTATTTCGTTTAAAAATAAATCTCGTTTGGTCTGCTTAAAATTTGCATTTAGGGTCATGTTGTGAATAAATGGACCTTGAAACAACTTTTTCAGTTGATACTTGTTTTCCAGTAGGCCCTTAATGAAGGGATTTTGTTCTAATGTCGATCCAACTTGATTCTACTTTTCTAGTTGTGACGGACTGAATTTATTATCCATGTAGATTATGTAATGACCGTAACGCAGCTGCACGTGTGTTTTCTTTCTGTCATTGATAGGTGCGAAAATTGTTGAATTCTTTACATGAAGTTTTCAAGAAGGCTCAGACGTAAAACGTGTTTGTTCTGGAACATCACATTCATTGAATTGTCGTGTTTAGTAAATTCTCCTTTGGAATAATGTCATTTCTGTTGGACATGTAATCTAATTTTGTTTTCAAATTTAGTGATCTACTGACTCGTAGAATGGTATTCACTAGAAGAGACGGAATAACCTATATTCTGTTGTTTTTTTTTTTTGTTCTGGAGAGCGCGATTCATAGTCTGAACCATACAATTTCCCAATCGATGTGAACGGATATAATAAATAAGTGTTTAAATGATCAGAATGATATGATATTTTCATTATTGCATGTTATCACCTTTGCTGTCATGAATCTATCGCTGGACATATCAGATATCACTTTCAGTCTTGCTCGGTGGTAACTTTCTTTTGTGACTCAGTGAACTCATCCGCAATGTCAATATTATTTTCTCTAAGTTCATATGGACCAAAGAACGTGCTTTGTTCAGCCACAGATGAATCGAATACAAAGAAAGCTCCGGCTTTTGCTACATGAGCTTACGTTGTTTGTTTACAATAAAAGTAGTTTCTAGCTCACGATGCTATTTTTAGACACACGTGTCCTGCAGTTTTCCAAGCAGCACAGTATTGAGAATTGCTGCATGATTAAGACAATGTTAATGGAAATAAAATTAGTATATAATAAGTTTTGTTATGTTTTGGGGTTACATAACATACACATGAGTGAAATGAAACATATATGTACCGATCATTACATTCTTACAATATATTTTAATATTTTCGAGCGATACCTGTTTCTGCAAAACATTCGTTCAAGTCAGTTAATATTTCAAAGGGAATATCGTCCCCCACACTTGTGTCTGAAAATGCGATTCAATGGAAAATGGGAAACACAAATTCACACTTCCAAATTCCCTCGACAAAGTCTAGATTTAAATAAATTTAAACATATAGAAAACTTTAAAGAATTGTATTAAGGTGAAAGTAGGTAATATTCATACACCTTCATAATGTAATGAGAGTAGCCAGACATAATCATTAAGAATTTGAGAAGGAACGGGCAAAAAGTAAATATGTAACGTCGAGTGTAAATAAATGTTATCAAACTTTAATTTGATATCACGCTACATTTATATATGGTATTTCCCACGGAACATGCGTCAGCCATTTTGGAAACTTTATTAGGCATGGAATTATATATATATATATTGCATGGTCGTCAAATATGCCTAAGTCACACGATACTATTCTTGCAATAAATCATTATATATATATATATATATATATATATATATATATATATATATATATATATATATATATATATATATATATATATATATATATATATATATATATATATATATATATAGGTAGATAGAACGTTTACCTCTGTCATGTGGTAAACAGGGTCCATGACGAATGTTCTCGAACAGATGGGCATAGACATCTGAAGATGATGCATACAATGAGGTAATGCTCTTATTTTAACGTGAGCAGACATTTTAGTGTGACGTTTCACTCTGCTTATTTTAAAGACAAGAAACAACCTAGTTATGTTATTTAGGACTGGAAAAATCTTAAACTTGATCTGTATACAAAAACAACTCACGAAACTGCACACAAATATTATGACTTCATTCATATACTTTATGTAAAATTATGTGCAAGTAAGGGAATAGTTACCTTCTTAGTAAAAGTATCCACTATGCATTGATACAATGTTTATTTTAAAGACTTTTGTCTACCTTGCAGTATAGTAATCGTTTGTTTGTTGTCCTGTAGATACATGCACGCATAGATAATTTAATATACCTTATTTTCATACACTGAAGACTATAAAAATGGAAATATGGACATACGAGGAGGTCCAATTTAATATTCAACGTTCTCTATGAAAACAGGAGAAGAAAAAGAAAAAGAGACTCCAAGTATATCAAAGCGATAACTCTGTAAGAAGTGGTAAAAACATATTTGTCATCAAATTAATCCGAAACCTTATTCTGGCGAATCTTCACAGCCAATTTGGTTGAAATCAGAGAAACTAATGTTAATGACAACGTATTCACAAGTAATTGGCTTGCGATGAGCCGGAAATGTATACAATGTACTTCAAGTATTGTCACCCTTCATTCGATCTCTTTTAAAGATGAAGTTTCTTCGTGAATTTGAAACAAAACAAAAGGATCGAATGAATGTAAGGTTTACATGAGTTTGAGATTTGTTGTTTAAGTCAATCAGGGACAACAAATGATATAAATACGCATATAGTCAAACCAATCTGAACTCTTGATGAGACGAAGTTTGACTGCAAATTCGTTCGATATCAAGGAAAACATATTGATTCTAGAATGTTCGCAATGTTTTCCATTAGCTATCCCAATGTTAAGATATAAAGGGCCATAACTCGAAGAAATATATCTTAAACTACTTTTAAGATAAAGCTTCACTGTACTGTTGGTTTTAATCTTTCCATAAATGTGAGCATTCAACGCTTACAAGGTTATGCACTAGGAATTGCTATGCTAAGAGGACCAAGGCCTATAACTCTAATAAATACTTGCGCAAGCGTACTGATCACTGACCCGTGCTCTAGTCAAGATGAAGATTCAGTGCAAATTTAGTTAAAATTATATTACGATAAATATTGAAGACAGAATGTTTCCAAGGTTTTGCATTAGCAATTCCAATGCTAAGACCATCAACGGCTATACACGTAAGAAATATGTTTCGAATTTGCGCAATATCATCCTCTTCGGATTTACTATTTAAGAAGAAGCTATACTTGCATCTTCTTTGAAATCTAATAATAAATGTCTATGTTAGAAAGTTGATAAAGGTGAACGGATAGACTGAAAGATGTAGAGATGCAAGCCATGTATAAGTGTCATCTCCTAGAAAAATCTATAATAGCCATTTGATGATTTTATCTGGATAATTGGAAAATACCAATTATTCATATGTCTGTGACTGTTTTAAAAGCTGTTTCTACGATTTTACAACCCAGAGAGAGAGAGAGAGAGAGGGAGATGGAGAGAGAGAGAGAGAGAGAGAGGGAGATGGAGAGAGAGAGAGAGAGAGAGAGAGGGAGATGGAGAGAGGGAGATGGAGAGAGAGAGAGAGGGAGATGGAGAGAGAGAGAGAGAGAGAGAGAGAGAGAGAGAGGGAGATGGAGAGAGAGAGAGAGAGAGAAGTACTATCAAACTGTGGATTTAGATTTCTACATGACGACGGATCTGAAATGAAAAATGATTTCTTTTTATTTTAACCCTCTCTTGTAAAGGTGAAGTTTTTAATGTTATATGTACATAGAATGTCGATGTACATATTTTTCGCCTTTTATTCTGGACACAGAAATCGTAATTGTCTTAGAAATTTTCATTCAGTCATCCGAAGAGATCTTATTAATAATACGAAGTCATTATTAGGAACTTTAGCATATATATGCAGAAATAGCCCGGAAAGAAAATATTCATTTTAACTTATCATAAACTCTCAGAGGCTCTGATGAAATATATGCCACTTTCGTGATAATAAGTGTACATCGTCTAAATGTAATCAATAATTCATACTAGCGAACGCTTCATTATATTCAAATAGCGTTAGATTAAATTTTGATCAATTTAATTCAAATAAACTCTTCATTAAGAAAGAGAGTACAGTGTACGTGATTTACATAAGGATTCTCGCACAACAGAGACTGTGGCTGATACAAAGTCCAATGTACATTTGAAGATATAAAGGTTGACTATGTAAATTAGTGTAGATTTCGTCCAAGGTGAATATGGTTCATGTGTATTAATATATGTTTCCATTAGCAACGTAATAAAAGTATCGATTCTAATATCTATTTTACAAATGCTGTCATAACTTTTGACGGAAAGAGTCTACGTTTTAGTCCTTGAGGTTGGAGTCTGTATAAAAAAGGTGTTATTTATATGAAGACATATTATATCATGATTCCGTTTATCAGGTTAAAGCGTCTCTCACAGCACATCTATCAATACATTACTGGGACTCATCCATTGCTGCAGGGTCCCATTTAAGTGGCTAAAGCGATTTCTGTGAATGCAGCTTAGTTCAATTCATATAAGTTTAGATTTTCTATTGGTCAGATTCTATCATTATGTGAATTTGCAACATCAAATAATGTGTTCTTCATAGACCTGAGTACAAGATTTGAAACATTACATCCGAATTTTTTATATACCATTCCTTATAATAAAGATGAATTGCTGATAAAATGGTACACTGAGTTAGCTCCCATTAAGTGCCATACTCAGAAATTACTGTAATACATGAACACAAATTATTAAAGTTAATCCTAACTTACTGTTTTGGTATCTTTCTTGATGGTAGACAACATGTCCCGTGCACATACATCTATTGGTGTGATGCGAGTTGAAATATGCTATAATAAATATAAGAATGACATCTGCATCAGCCTGTATCAAGCTAATAATGTTTTAAAAGTGCCGCTAAAACCAACAACCCAAATCAAACTGTATATATCCTGTATTAATATATCAATACAAACAAACAATAAAACACCGAATGTAGTAATAGCATTACCCCTGCTGCTGTTGCTACTACTAGTACTACTACTACTATGGTTGACAATAGCACAACTTTTTTAAAATGAGAAAACCGTGTACAGCTACCTAGGAATAAGGAGCTAATATTTATTAAGATTTAAAAGGTTTTAACAACCACTGGAACACGAAGCTCATCCTTTTAACAACTACTGGACCACGACGATCACCCATTTAAGTGTGACTAATTTGCATGCATGGCATAAGCAGTAATTTGCGGCAAAATGTAATACGTCCTCATTCACGATATTGCTAAGGAAAACAGTCTACATCATTAAGTGCGAAAATATTTTCCAATAATTCAAATTGCTTGACAACACTGTTTACATCTCTGCTAAGCATCAACTAGCATTTGACATATATATATTAATGCTATCAAGAATAAAACACAAATGAAACGTAAACTTTCTTAGTCGGTGTATTTGAATCTATCAAAGCACGTTTATTTCCCAAAATATAATTTGTAAGTTAAAAAGGTGTACAACAAGTTAAACGTATCACATTATTCCATCATAGATTGAAAGAAGATAGGTGCAAATTCAGCCAGCATTTACATTACATATGTTTCTTAATTCGCTCTTTCAATAAGCATGAACAATACTAACAACATTGCAAACATAATAATCTGAGCATTATTTTTCTTCCCCATCTGTGGAGTTAGTTAGTTGGTTGGCTCTAGTGCCAGCGGATGGGGAGACCTCATTAATATAACTGCACAGCTGAAGAAAAATATTTGGAAGTTGTTGCCTTCATGGGGCTTAGAAAAAGACAGTTAGTTCTTCAATAAATGCGGTAATTAGCTGTTGAGTTAGTAACCTTTTCACAGAGACCATGTGGTCACGTTTAAAAGGCTTGTTCATACCTTTCAAGTGGTTGGTAATTGTTCCGGTGCTACTTCAATTGAAAGGGAAAATAAAAGCATCTTAAAGCATAGTTTATATCAAGATTTCCGTTCAATGCCGGCATAACAGTTATGGAATAATTTTAAGCTTGAGACATTAACCCATTATGACTTTCAGACATTTTCAGTAAGACCCGGGTTCACATTTACGTCTTTTGAAAATTGAAATATTATTTAAATTTGATACAAGTATACCCGAGAGGAAGGAGAAAGAAGCTTAAGAGCGCTGCTGGCATGCTGGTGGCAGATGGAATGTTTCTCAAATCACTGAAACTCTTGTGATATACATTTCAATACCGACATGAACACATACATATAAGTACACACACGCGTAGCTCTCTTTTTGGTCGATACAGACATGAACATCTAAGTACACACACGCGTAGCTCTCTTTTGCACAGATGATTATGGCTGAATATCTTCATTACCTTTCTAAACATGCTTCTGCGAAATTTGTTGGAAGTAGAATGGTCTGACGTGTCCATGGTTTGAGATAAACTGGTTCTTCATTATACTTTATTGCTAACCTAAGATAAAACTTGCCATAGAAAACGTCATAACCTTTCGGTACTCTAAATATTAGGCGTACAAATATGACGATGATTATAACGATGATGAGATAATATTTACTATTCAATTTTCCAATCACATCGTGCATACAACCTGGCCCATGTTCCAGAGATCGCTCGTGCAGAGCCCAAAGTATAGGAAACACTGTAATATATATATATATATATATATATATATATATATATATATATATATATATATATATATATATATATATATATATATATATATATATATATATATATATTTTGCAACGCATTCAAGGTAAATAAATGCCATGGTTATATTAACAGAGTCATATTACTAAAGCAGATGTTTTCTGCGAGTCAAAGAACGTGTCAGAACTTATTTTCTAACTGTCTTCTTACAGGTAACATCAATTATTTTAGAGTCAAAGATACTGTGAACACTATTGATCTAGTTCTTGTCTTGCCAGAATTATAGACAGAATGTTTATCTGATGAACAGACATGTAATATAGTGTTTGTGTGTGTGTGTGTGTCTGTGTCTGTGTGTGTGTGTGTGTGTGTGTGTGTGAGAGAGAGAGAGAGAGAGAGAGAGAGAGAGAGAGAGAGAATTTACCTATTTCTATGGAATAACACTCCAGATTATTTTCTAACTGAAGGAGGTCTGGAAGAGAAATATGTCTGCTTTTGTTGGGCTATTGATTACATTAATGTTCATTAAAACATGTACATGGAATGGCGTCCAATAAGTTATATTACATTTAGATATAGAAGCGTTTAATATGAAATATACTTCAAAATTAGTTAGAAGAAAATGTGCCTAGATCCATATATGGCTTTCCTTATTGACATGGTTTTGACTTCTTTTTTGAAGCTCCACGAGTGCAAATGTTACAGTATATAGAGACAGGTAACCAAATGACACTGTACATTTTCACGTTCTATAATTTGCTTTATAACCTTAATTATGGTCACTTCACACTCTATCATCCGCCAAGCACTATGCAAAACTGTTTCAATACACATACAGCGTTTGATAGTAAAACCGTCTAATACATTACTCATAACAAGCTTTACAGAGATTGCGAATACAAAGATACAAAGAAGTAATTGAAGGGTTGCATAAGAGACAATTTATCGAGTTAATTGTGAAAACACAGACACACACACATACATACATACATACATACATACATACATACATACATACATATATATATATATATATATATATATATATATATATATATATATATATATATATATATATATATATATATATATATATATATATATATATATATATATATATATATATATATATATATATATACACTCTGTGTATATACCAGGGATATACCACAATACATAAAAGTTTTTAGCTAAAAGGAAACAAGCCTTGACAATCTCTGGGATGAAAATGTTCTGAAACTAGTGGAAACTCATAGATACAACGGATACATTATACATTTATTCTGTTTATACCACCCATTTTAGGTCATATAAAAAACCCTAAAAGATGACGTACCTTGCTGAGAAAGGCAGTACATCGATATCCAGCAAAGGACACTTCCATTCACCCCACCAACCCAATTGGAGGTCATCAAAGGAGAGACGACGTTTCATTGGAAGCTTCCGTAATAATATATATTTTGTCTACTTTTCAAAATATATTTGTATTCATTTTTTTAAATGCAAGCGTATCATCTATATCTGATTGGAACTGATTCTTTCATGACAAATCATTTTCCTGCTTGCTTGAATAATGTGTAAAAAGACTTTTCAGTCAAGATATCTTTAAGTAAAGAAAATTTATATTCTTTTTGCTGTTTCGAATTTGACCTGATTGCCAGTCCTATTTCAGATTCCCGGCGTTCTGTTTATTGGCCTTGCAGTCCTGACACCACAATTGATTGATGTTCGTAAAGAAACTCATATTTCATGATCTAAATAAAGATGTCTTAAATGTTGTTCTTTTGTTAGTTTCTGTTAATCGATTAAAAAAATAATGTTATTTATTTCTGAGAAATGTTACGTATAAATGATTATATTTCGGTTTTTATACCTTTTCCCTTGACCTGTGGCTATTATAATAACATTTGCAAATGCCGTTCTCAATTCTTACAATACCGGAGGACAACCGGTCTACGTATTATGGTGCATGTATCCTTATTTCTTTGCTTTTCTTACGTGAAACTGGTCAGGATGTCGTACCGATTGAGTCAGCTGCATGCACGACTACAACTCCCAATGGCTAGTATCTCCAGAAGTGAGTCAAGCTACAGTGATAGCGAACTATCCCTTTATGTTGTATCGGAAGTTAACTAGAGGTTTGATTTGATTTCAACGCAAATCTTTGTCACCAGTTTGGTGTTACACTTGCATTACGGAAAAGATTAGGGTGAGCGGTTAAGCTCACTGAATGGAAACAAAATCTCATGAAAATTGTAGAACGCATTAGCAACAATGTATGCCAGGGATATGTTATCTGAAGAACAAAATTGGGAGAGTTTCTGTTTAAAAATAATATTAAGCTTATTGGCATTATAATCAGGTTCATGCTCACAGTAGTTGAAATTTAGGTAATAAACTATGGTCGTGTTTTTTCAATGTTGACGTCTTGTAATAATCTATGGTGGTGCTTTTTCAATGTTAACGTCTTGTAGTCTATTTTGATCTTCAAAACTTGAGTTTTAGTGTCCTATGATTTGAACTAAAATTTTAAGCACCAGTAGTTCATAGTATTTACAAAAATGTTGAAGGCTGTATACACTGTGTTTTTTTAAAAAAAAAGACAAATAAAAGTTTGGCCTTGATTTATATTATATAATAAAAATTACGGTTAATGGCCTTTAAGTTTGAAATATATAGGGATTACTGGAGTAGGATATTCAAACACCTTCTGACTGTTAGTGACCGAGATATTTTCAAAAACGTTCCAAGGATATCAAACGTAATTCGGATTTTTCAAAGGCATGCTGAACGTGAATGATCTAGGAATTCCTCAGCTCCTACCAACCCAAAAAAAAATGTTGCCTAGGGTTTAATTATAAGATAAAATGGTGGACGATTATATATCAGTGAGATAAGGATCTTGAAAAATTAAAAACAATTTGCCGAGTTACATCTTGCTGAAAGAGTGTTGTAACATGGTTGAGGGTAATATGTTAGTGATGTAGAGGTTTTGAAAATGAATACAATCGTGTGGAAGGTCACATCTTGGTGGCATAGGAAACACGATATTGCCTTGATATACTATTAAGTGCGAACAAGGAAAGCAGAGGAGATTTTGATGAGATTGTAGAAACCTGTTTTATTCAATTAGAAAGTGTACATACAACGTTGAATATGGGCATTACTATTTTTGTTAATGGCTAATAACGCTACGTTCTTGACTGATCTATACGGTAATGACACAACGTTCTGCTATTGTAGCACGTATGCTGTAAAGAATGCATGTATGTTTTATTAAAAGGCAACTAGGCTTAATGCGTTTTCATTAAATGGAAGGAAACATAATTTATCTTCACATCATGGTGTGTCCTCTACATCTTGCAGTTCTGCTACTATTCTTAATCCTTTTTCAATATTTGTACAAACATCTTTTTATGAGGTTCAGTTTTCGATATAATTGATTACAAAAAAATATACGTTTGAGGGTTAAATTTCACAACTGCTTAAAATAAACAACTGCCAACATTTTTAAGCCATATTCATGAAAATGAAAGTGAGTATGACGAAATGGGCCAAATGAAAAAAGGATGTAATTAAACAGTTAATGCTATTTACAAATGACATGAGGCATTCTTATGTTGTATTTATAATTTTTTCTGACCATAAGATTCATTTTATTCCTCCGATCTCAATCATTTTCTTCAAGCATTGTGTGTCTGCTGTACCACTATCATAGATCCAGACACAGAACTAAGTATGAGAGAGAGAGAGAGAGAGAGAGAGACAGCAGATGGAACTTGGATGAATTCGTGTAACCTGTTTTCTTAAAAAAGAAAATGAAGAAGATATACACACATAAACACACACACACACACACACACACACATATATATATATATATATATATATATATATATATATATATATATATATATATATATATATATATATATATATATATATATATATATATATATATATATACATATGTCAGTCTACATGCAGCTGTGTATTGACCGAGTGAATGACCGTACATTGTTATCTAAATTACTTTCAATTTGTAAACTTCAGTATATATTTGGATGTCTACATATGGTTTTAAATATATTCTCCCATATAACTATGCATATATGTCAGTGTGTCATGTTCTGTTACTGACCGTTGTATTCCGTATAACTTTCACAGCCTGGAAAATGCCCAAAACTGGGCGGCATGTTATGATTGGACCCATAAAAATGATGGGTGCCCTAGAAGATGAAATTAGAAACAAAGTTAGTTGTAAATGCAAGCAACATTCATTATACTCGATTTTACAAGTAATGACTTTATTATGAATTATCAATGAGGAACACTAAGATTATTTGTTGAATACTCAGTTTGATTTGACTTTGATGTTTAAAATCACATGAAACAGAAGAGGAAAACAAAAACTGCCAAAATATCGCTTTTAACAGTCTAATGATGGAGTGTTACGACTCTATGGTTTTAAATTAAGTAACAGAAAATAACGAAAAACACCTAGTTTTATAAAAGTCAATAAATAATTTGTCTCCATCGAAAACAAAATGAAAATTAAAAAGAAACTAGCAATATTATGAATTAAATCCCAAATAATACTGAACGTCTTAATGTCTAAATGTATTAAGTTCCAATTGAATTCCAGTGGTATTTCAATTACGTGCCAATGTTGAATGTGTTTATGTTCCTATATTCTCGAGCTTGGTAATGTTCTAATGACCTGAATTATGACGATGTGCTGGAGTATTTTGATATATCGCAATAAAATAATCCAAAGATGTTCTCGTCTGAATTCACGATAATCCCAAATTAATGTTCCAGTCCAATAACATTCTTAATAAGCACTTTGTATTTCCAGTGAATAATAATTGGAATAAAAAATTCCACCCAAATTAAAACCTGAACACAACAATAAAAATAAATTATACTTGAAGGTCTTGAGTCAAGAATGAACAATTTCTCAAGTCAAAGCTATTATATAAAAAGCTAACACACAAAATAGAACTAGGATGAGGGTCAAAGGTATATTTCTGGAGAACTTGAAGTTGCCCTAAAGAGAAAATCTATTACTAAAGGCTGAATAAAGAACATGGTACACCAGGTTTTTCCATATGAGAATTCCACATTCACGATGATCCCAAGATTTAATCTACACTCACTCACAGAGAAATAGAAGTCACGTATTTTTTTCTTTACAAAATAAATATGCCTGACCATTTACACAGTGAACTTGATTTTGGATTATGTTAAATTAAAATAACAAATTTTCATAACATATAATCATTAAGAAAAGCGAAAAAATAATGCAAATTAAATATACATATACCAATAACTGGCTGAGTACCTGACACAATTAATGTGGCATTTGTTTAGTGTATTCACATATACATTTGAATATGCCTATTGCAATTTCTCTGCAAAAAGCACTTTGAGCTATATAGCTCCACTTCCCCTGGCCAAAATGTTGTGCAGACCTAATCCTACCACTTGTTTTATATACCATTCGTTGGCGAACTTTGTTTTCTAAAATTAATCAGTTTGCTTTTAAAATTTATTTGAAAAGTTTTGCTTTAAAGTTCGTTTATAATTACAATTGAATGCAATGTACCAAAAGGTTTATATTTCAAACGTCATTTAAGATTTCAGTACCATGCCTTGCTTTACAGTAAATGTTTGATCGCATCGAAGAATTCCTATAATAAATTCAAATTTGGCATCTCAAGAGCACTTGACCCAAAACTTGTATCATATGGAACACCAACACCACACATTTCCTGACAACTTGTGTGCTATCCAATTCCAAAAGACTTCACGAGTAAAGTTAAAAATAAAAAAGTTTGATTACAATTGGCCACAAAAACAATGGCATGAAAGGACTCAGCTCACAATTATTACTTTTGGTTCACAGTGAGTTTATATGTGAACGTATCTCAGATTAATATACGATGTTTGATGATTCATACAGTACTGAGAAGGACATGTAGAGCTTATAAAGACTGTTGTGTGAGTTCATTAGTCTTATTGCAAAGTTTACGGATATCAATGTCTTTTTTTTATAAAATTTTTCCGTAGATCCTAACTAATGCCTTAAAATAATTAAATTTTTTGAAAAAATATTTCTTAAGAAAATCTACTCTCAAGCAGTACAACCCTTGAAGGAAAAAGGTAGATCAATCCATTGATACAATGGAGTATTGCTGAGTTTTCTGTTTTCTATAGATCATCTGTTGTCAGGACGGTATGACTAAAATGAATGCGATCAAGAGAACAATCCCAGGGTGGTTCTGAAAGACATTTCACTTTTCTCATTTTTCATTGTTGCTCCCAGTCTGCTCCCGTATTCGTAGACTTTGTATTTAATAGCCTCTTCCTTGTTGGAAGTGTTTTTGAAATTCTACATTCACAGTTTGGACATGCATACATGATGGTAATTGAAATTACTCTCCGTACATCCATCGTTAGGGATGTTTCTTTGTAAATCAAAGTCTTGTCGGAAAATGCTACAGTAGATAATAATGTTGCTTCTGTCACACACTTACTACTAGCATAGTATGATCCCTATGCCTCAAATAGTGCTAAAACGTATTACTGGCACACAATCATACTGAAAATATAACTGTCTTTCGGTTCATGTTGTGTACGATGATATTTTTGTAACACTTGTAAAATATAGTATGTGTAATACTCGTATTACGATATGAAGTATTTCTTAATGTTCTTAGTAATATTAATATTCTCTCTGTAGCTGGTATAAGAGATCGACAATGGCACACACTGTATAAAATATTACGATGGTTTTATTAGAGTGTTTATAACAAAGTTTTATATAACGCTTTGGGGTGAAGGATTTCAATTGTTGGTGATTGTGAAGCAGAACCATCACACACACACACACACACACACAAGCTAGTAAAGTACAAATTGCCCATAAAATATAAAACTGAAATTTCGGGATGCAGTAGAAAATTAAACAAAAAATAGCTTCAGAAAATGTCGCTAGAACAACACAAAGTGATGTATAAGGCAACGCGAAAACTAAATTTTATACACTTGAGAGATCATACTATGAAGAAGACACGAAACCGCATGCGACATCTTTGCATCTTTGTCCTTGAGATCAGAATCGCAAGGGCTATATCAACTCTTGGAGTGTGGGTTTGAGGTAAATGATGTAGCTTTCTTGCAAGTTTACAAAATTGAAAGTAATTAAGGTAAAAAATATTTACTACCTGGCTTAGGAATAATCTCCTTCCACGCTCATCTGTTAACAAAATCAGAAGGTATTAATGATGTGGTATTACAAGTGTAAGCCTTTACAAGTAAATACAATTCCCATTTACCAAGTTATTCAAGTCATAAACGAAACACTCGGCTTGTGTGGGTAGGTGGGAACGTGAGCTGGTAGTCGTAGTGTTGTCATCAGCTTAGAAATTAATCAAAAGAACCTCTTGTGCTGGCATTTACCAGGAGGTTCACTAAGTAAACTAAGAAATTTTAAATCTACAATGTCGAAATCACAGCACAACACATTGTTTGTTACGTGAACACGTTCAGGAAATCATCCCCTGATTTCTAGTATCAGCTACTGTGTTTCTGTGTGTGTGTGTGTGTGTTTAGATTAGGATTTTAACGTAGCTTTAAATAAGTTTCAGTCATATCACTACGATGTCAGCAGT